>NQII01004512.1:177002-200966 GCA_002778355.1 Clitarchus hookeri
TAGACCCCCGGATGCATTTATATCAGCAAACAGATGCCAGTGAAGAGGGGCTTGGCGCAGTTATATTTCACTACGATTATGACAGTGAATGCAAAGTCATAGACTACAGTAGCGCGAAGTTTGACCCACGTGAATGCAACTACGATGTGAACGAGAGGGAATGATTGGCTATCAAATGGATACTAAAACACTACCGCCAACACCTATAGTACCAACGAATCACATTGAGGACACAATCGGTATTTAATGTGGCTGCAGAACATGCGCACTGTCCTTAGCAAACTCACACAGTGTTATATGTTATTACAGGTTTATGATTTCGTGGTGGAACACATTCCATACGAAGAAAACCAACTAACCGGTGCTCTTTACCATACATCCTGTATAACCGAAATAGCATGTGATGAAGACGAGTGGGAAATTCTATTCCTGCCAGACAGTCTGTCAGTTGCCCAGCTTGAGAACATCACCGTAGGTGTGAGTAATGCCACCCAAGATGTAACAATTTATGTGGTATACAAACGAGTATTCGCGGCATAACAGCTGTCCGCAGATGTCGTGAAGCGCCGGACGCAGTATGCCAGAGAAAAGCTGGCCAACTCGCGCGCGATCGATAACCTCCTGGAAACCTGCCCGCATGGGAAGAGGGGAACTGGAGAACGTATCTCCCAGAGGAGGTACGATTTTTCGTCCTGGAGCTGCGCAAACTGAGTGGATCATACTAGTCCACTATTTCTGGCCAGGGCTCACCCGACAAGTGCGGGAATTTGTACATTCCTTCGAAACAATTAACCGCCTTAAAACGTGCTGCGCCGATGGCGTTATTCAACAGGAACTCCACATACCAGAGAAACCCTTCGTGACCATCGCCTTGGAAGAGATTTTTATTGGTGGTGACGAATTTGTGCACCAGGTGGTGTGAGTCTTTTCCCCTCCCGAACTAACGCTACAAAAATGTAGTAGGAGCATTGCAGAATGATTTCTTTGCCTGCTGGGGTTACCCAAAGGTAATTATCTCCGACAACGGACCACAGTTCAAGGGAAAACGAAGGCGGGAACTGTGCACCAATTGGAGGGCAGTACACCACACAACTGCAGTGTACTACCCCCATGCGAATCCCACAGAACGAAGGAACCAAAAGTGCATTATGCGGTACTGGCTTCGCATAGGGGACGACCACACTACCTGGGCCACCCACGTCCAAGAGTTACTGTTTTGCCTGAGATACCGACAGAACAAAGCCATGGGCCACTCGCCCGCAGAATAACTATACAGACACACACTGGCACAATCCGGGGAATATGCATACCCACAACCGACCACGAGCTCAGGACCCTCAGAATCAGACACACAAGAAGGAACTGCTGGCAGAGGTTTGAACGGGCCAGGGAACAACAGGAACGGTATGTCTAACAGTGGCTGCCAGACACCACATATGGCATCCCAAAGTAACATCAAACAGATGCAAGTGACTGAAGTATTCTCAGCTGATACATTATGGCAATCAGGCATGCGTGGACTACTAGGTTAACCAACACCAACAACCTCAAGGACATCTGGGTCGTCAGTTGCCCTGGCAACGCCACTAGTCGTGGGGACGCCCGCCTCCATGGCGAACACCCGGAATGATGACTGACCACCATATACCCAGGCATACAGCGCCACGATGTCGGAGGCCCACCATGTTACACCCACACCCCTAGGCGCCCCGGTCCAGACTGTCAGGTCACGCCACTCATCGGTGGCCAGGCGCAGTTCTGGGTCGTGCATCTCCTCGATGGGTCGGCCATACCGCCCTCAACAGTATCGACGGACACAGAGGTACTGATGCAAAAGCAGTAGCAGCGTCTCGATGGTGGCAAGGCCACCAACTTGCTGAGTTGGTGTAGAATCAGCCGACTGACCCTCCCTAACGAGTAAGATCTCACCTGCCAAGGGTAAGTTTAACTGACACCAGTTGGCATGCAACCCTGCAGCACAGCAATCCAGTTTGCAGATGATGTTGTCATGTACTTACTGTTACACTATTTACATCTGCTGATGAGACTGTATGTCGTCTCGTACGCCTGAAATATGCTAGAAAAAATGGAAGGTACTACAAAGGGAGTAGTGAACTACACACATTGAACTTTGTGTAGCTGTTTATTCATTGTGCTTAATTGTGAAAAAAAAAAAAAACGGACCGAGCACTTAATGCATGCCGGCCGACCTTAGCGTGAATATAAGTGTGATATTAGGCGGATATGCAGTAGCGCTAAGCTCTCTGGTGAGATTGTGTTTGGCTCTCCACTCGGTACAGTACAGAGAGAAAACAAATATTCCGGTTAATTAATTATTGCAGTGAAGTGATTATAGCATGAACGATGGTACCCAGGGGGCTCGCGGAGCGAGTGACCAATGCCGCTGTTCTGGTCCGAGTGGTGCATAATGTGTATGAGCTAATGGTAAAACATAACATGAACACTATGAAATAAATGACTGTAATCCTCAAGTCAGCATCTTGATTTACAGGCCTTGCCTCTCAAAGGAATTTCGGGAGCTGGATCCACCAACCATCCATTATGAGTGTTTTCAGTATAACATGTACTTTTATCATTATGGAGTGGCCTTACAACTCCGCTGTTTGCTATCTTGATACCAGCATAACTGTCCACCTCACAACAGGCACCCGCGACTAGCAGTCTATCTATCCGCAATTAATAATGCTTCAATTGAGATGTAGATGATCGGGAGAACAGCCTAGCCGCCTGGGTGAGTCGGCCACGACCCACAACAGCAGATCAGCTGGCAAGAAATGTACAAGATGTCTCTGTTTAGTTTTTCTTACCAGAACTCTTCAATAAGAATGGTGTAGAGGTGATGTCACTACCATTCTCCAACTCAAACCTCATGTCAAAAGTTACCTTCTCTTGTTTAGTTTTTGTGCCTGAGAATTATGGTCGTGTTTAACTTCCTTCGGTCACTTCTAATGCCTTGAAAGAGCCCACATAGTTTATATTTCTATGTTGACTAGTTAGATTGACCTTCCAAATTTCCGACACTAAATGCAATGTCTTCCAAATTTTTGAATTGGCAGGGCACTATTTTCCAAATATTTACTTCTTAGACCACGCATCTAGGCCTATAACATGTTGACTTATTCTCAAAATATAAACGAATATACCTCAAAGAGCATCTAGTCCTAGGGCTACAGCGAATATAAATTATTCTCTTCAACGCCAATGAGATTGAAAAAAGAATAACAATTTTATAATTGAAAGCAATGATCATATCATAGTACCAACAAATTTTTGTTGCCCTCATACACTACACAGCTCTGCATAGTGCCAAACTCTGGAAACATAACGTTTACAACACAGCAACAGGAGAAAAATAGTTTACTGTATCTTACCGTCATGCCCTTTTTTCTCATTCACTGTTGACATCACATCAATTGGGAAAAGGAGAAAAAATATGCGCATGACTTCACCTGACCTCACATCATGCCCTGGTCCTTGCCTCTGTCTATTAAATGCTGCACTGACCACCCAGTGTCCCGACGTATCGTTTCTGGTGACTTGGCATCTAAGGGGACAAGCCAACAATAGAAGCCCTGCGACTGTCACCTGGCAGAGCCATGCATACTATCCATACTATCTCGTCGATGTCAGAAAGCTGATCCACCGCCAGTATTCCTTCACCATCTAACAGGTTGTATCCAAATTTTTATTCATTGTAAGTTTGCATTTTTGAACTGTTTGATAGTTCCAAAAAAAAAATACATTTGTTTGTCTGCAGACTTACAACTCTTTGGTATACATTCGATTTTATTTTACTAGATCTCGATTATTTGTATTATTCGATCACCTTATAATTCTTTCGGTTGTCATCTTATGACACATATTTGATAACCCGGGTGAAAAGGTAAACAATGCCAGACAGAAGTTGAATCTAGTTAATCATTAACTGTGTGTATTATGCGCGCAGTGTGCCTCGGTCGGCTGTTAGGTTTAGATGGTTAAGTTATAGCATTTGTAGTTTCGCCAGTAATCAAGCCTGCGTAAAATGGAATTAGGAGACATTGAGTCTTGTATAAAAGACTTCAATGATTTGGAATCTGACTACAAGATTTTGGAAGTAAGTTCAGTAAATTAAATAAGTGAAATGCTATTCGCACATGTGTTGCGCGTAGTATATTTCAAATAGGGGTTTAAAGTTTATTTTCGAGAGCTGTTAATTTCTCGTTATGTATCTGCAAAAAAATTAGAGGCATACGTTCGATAGGCTTTTTTTTTTTTTTGCAGAAAGTGAAGCCACTCTTGAATAAAGTGTTTTGGTATTAACTTTGTTCTCCAAAACAGTTGGAACCGAATTTAGACTTTCAGAGCTGGTTGTACTAATATAGAACAATATTGACTGGCTGCATATCTAGCAACTATTAAGTTGTGCAATTACAAGCAAAGGAACACACAAGTTAGGTACAACTAACGGAACATGCGCTAATAGAAAAAAGAATTTGCAATATCTTAATCTATTTCTAGGTTATGAGTTACAATAGTTTGGTAAGGTTATTATGTTCAGCTATTAATTTCACAATTCACAATCGTTAATTTTTTTGAATTTCGGTAATTGTAAAGAATAGTGACTTCTATGAAAACAAGAAAAAAATCACTGAAAGTAGTATAATTCCATTCCACTATTTACACAACACGAATTTACTAGGGGCATCAACATATTGTCAATACAAACAACAAATACATTAGTGGGGAGGGCTATGAAGATCAGCAAAATTTTTGAGCAAAACATGTAAAACCTAGTTGTGGGTGTTGGTTATTATTATTATAAACGAACATTACCTAACTTCACGTTATGTAAATAAAGGGGTCCTGTTTGCTAATACGCGATACTGTATTTCTTTGTGTGGTAGTTCATAGAACACCTGCGAGTTACATATCGTGAAGTTAGGTTGAATTTGGTTAGGCCTGTTGCATTTTACATGACTGGCGGGAAAAGTAAGTAAGCCCTTCAATTACCACACACACACACAATACTACACAGTACAATTCACTTCATTATATACACTTTCCATGCTAAAACTCCAAATGTATTACGTTACTCGCCCATTGAAGTTTAAGCTGCAATCGTATCTCCTAGGCGATCAAGCATGACAGGTTAACATCTATTCAATTTGTGGAAACTCCACAGACACACAAATTTCTGCACAATCATTATATTTTAACATTTTGCATTGACATAATTGCACAGAAACACTCATATTTTCGTACAATAATTTGATTTAACATGTCGAACAGAATGAATTGCAATAAAACACGTAAATCACAAACTTTCGCACAGTCAAATTCACATGGTACACTGACTTGGCACACATTCCCAGCATATAAATGTGACTTAAACCAAAATTGATGTGCATTTGTTTCCTGTCTGCAAATAATTGGTTACCGAATGTTTTGGAATGTATCATGGCGATACATGCCAACTATTTATAAACGCAATCTGTGCACATCTTTTGTGTGATATACTATATGTATATTTATTCTACTAGTAATATGTTACGTAGTACAGTCCTCTCGTGAATATAGAGAAGGTAAGCCTTGAAAAATTTCAACAGAATTAAGTTGTATTCTAACACTGCTTGAGCACCCTCGTTTATACCTGTATAACCCTAGTGCCGGCAAAAACATACCCTGTGATGAATGTTTTGTAAAATATGTTTAATTTCCAGAGGTGTTCTCTAATGAAACACGATTCTGCAGCCTGAAAGAAATATATTTGACATATATTTNTATGTTTAATTTCCAGAGGTGTTCTCTAATGAAACACGATTCTGCAGCCTGAAAGAAATATATTTGACATATATTTCACGTATTTTACAGCATAAACACCTCAATCTTAGTAGCCGTCCTCATCACATTTCATGGTATATACAGTAAATTACGTGAAGCCCCAATAAAATTCGCATTAAGTGTGATTAGTAATTACCATATATAACATTTGCAGGTATTATTTTCCCAATTTCCAGAAAAGTCACTATTCTTTATAATTACTGTATATTCGCCTATAGATGACTTTTGTAAACTTCTGTGACTTTTGCAACTTTGAGGATATCTGCATAGATTCCTGATACAAGCATTTGATTAATACAGTGTGTTATCACATGCACAATCTATTCTGCACAGAGATGAACAATTTTGGTAGTGATACAGTCATAGCCAGAACTTGCTTTTTTTTTAAGCTTACCTAATAAGTAAGGAAACTTCAGTATGATCTTCTGGGTATAGGTATACTGCGTTAGTAGATTTATGTAAAGTACCAAGTTGGGTCAGTTCGTCGCTGGAACTGGATGCAATTTTTTGTGATAAATCATTATCACAGTGAAATGGTTACACAGTCTGTTTGCAATTGCATCAGGTTGTGTTATTAGCTTTCCCTCACTGTCCACGATCTCTGCTTTATTATTTTGTTTGCTTTTATTTCTACCAAGTAACATATTGATGCCTGCCCACATTTTATTGACTTTTCCATCACAATCTCTGAATAACAAATTATAATCTTGTAAACACTGCCTTCGTAAAGTAGTAATTGAATTGTTTAGCTTATTTAGTTGTTCTTTAATGTGGGTATTGTATCATTTCCTTTTATACTAGGCGAAGANGTAATTGAATTGTTTAGCTTATTTAGTTGTTCTTTAATGTGGGTATTGTATCATTTCCTTTTATACTAGGCGAAGACGGAGGGTGAAAGTGGGGGAGGCAATATCGGAGGAAGGTGAGGTTACGTAAGGGGTGACGCAGGGCCCTTTGTTGTTNGGAGGGTGAAAGTGGGGGAGGCAATATCGGAGGAAGGTGAGGTTACGTAAGGGGTGACGCAGGGCCCTTTGTTGTTTACCATAACGGTAAATTACATGGGTTTGGGGATTAGGAGAAAAATGAGATTGTATGCAGTGGTGGGAGGGGGTTCAGCCCCTGCACAAATTAGTAACCATGCGTACTAGTGCACTCTATTGACAGTCCATTTTGCACAATTTTGCAACATGGTAAATCTTCAGATGACATGTTCTATGGTTGTATAGAGTTATAGAATTCAAACCTTGTCACTGAAGATCCTGTGACATCGCAGATGGAGAGACTTGGACGGGTGAGCTAAGTCACCAGTGATCAAAACGTGATCACTGCAGCTCAAGTGTATTATTCAACTCCATGTTGTTCCAAAATGCTGCTCTGCTGTCCATGTCGGTGCATTTGATTCAACCAGGTAGGATAAATTTTTTTCTTCCACCATGGATGGAACTTTCCCAAGTTTTTTATGGTTGTGTAATTACAACTGGCGCAGAAGTTTTTACCCAGGTGACGGAGGCGAGCAGGGTACTCTAATTTGCATGCAGATCATTCACAACCCTGGTAGGCACATGCAGAGTGTGAGTGATAGTGACATCCCACTTCTGGCCGTTCATAGACTCTAAAGTTTCAAGCAAGATACGAGAGCATAAAGAAAACTTTCAATAGGAATTTTTCGTTAAAAATTAGTTACACATCTATTGATGCCATTAAAATAATTCCCTATATAGTATTATTCCAGTATGCACTTTTTTTCCTTCAAATTATCACGCTTTAAAAATGTAAAATTTTCCAACTCTTTTCTAAACAATTCAAACATTTTCCTATTGGCTAACGTGACGTAGTTGTATATGTTTTGGTTTTGCCATCTTAGCGTCAGTATGTTAACGTATTGTCAGCCAGTTGCTATGGATTACAGAGAAACTTTGAAATAGGGATGAAACTGTTTATAGAAACGCATGTTTCTTGAAAAATTTACTGATTTTTTTAACCTGATTATGTTTCCATTGTTGCTGCCTTCATTGATGTTTGAAATGTCATCTGTGTTTGAAAATGGCATTAAGCAATGGTAGGTAAATATTTTATTCACAAATTTTGCTCTCACGAATAACTATTTTTATTTTAGGTTCATGTCATTATGCTTAATGTAAATATTTTCCTGCAAACACATACACCTCAATTATCAAAAATGTCCAGCCTTTTTCAGGCACATTTCACAAATATTCTATTTCTGTACAAATATTACTTAGCTACTTATTTTGCACAAATGAAAGCATATAGCCTCAAAATTATGATGCAATTTTCAAAGATAACATTATTAGTATTTATATTTGACAAAGAAAGTTTTCTTTTATTAACAGTACCAAGTAATGTTGTAGCCATCAGAAACAACAGACGACTGAAACTCAGCTTGACTCACTCTGCAAAAGCATGAGAAGTGTTTGTAAATAACCTCACAAAAAAAATGAGTTGTAGGAAATGGAGTTTCTGTGGCAACTGGCTGCTGGCTGGAGAGCCGGGGGCAACTGGCTGCTGGCTGGAGAGCCGGGGAGTCACAGTGGCCATCTTGGATGATGTCACACAGATACCTCCTGCTATCATTCCTTGCCAATGGTGGCCATTATCCCTTTTTTCCCTCAAAATGCCCAAAATTTTCAGAATTTCCTTCAAAACCAGAAAAATTTCCCTTACCAAAATTTATGAGCCACTCAGTCCGAAAATAGCATGACCCCCAAATGTGGCTTGATGACTTTTTGGGAATGAGGAATTGAGGAGTTACCCTAAAATTCATGCTCTGTCATTCCAGCACCATCCATCTTGTCTGAGGAATGTTCGAGTTCATAGTCCTGTCATGCAACTTCTCTCATTCCTTCCAGTCTCTCTCTCACACCCATGTCCGTTCTCTCTCGTCTGCTCTATACCTTTGGATTTTCTCATATTTCTTCCAGTATTCTTTATTTTCTCTCTTTCATTTTTTTTCTCTTGCTCTCTCATTCCTTCTTGTCTCGTTCATTTTATTCTGTGGGGGGTTTTCTCATATTCCTTCTGGTCTCCTTTATTTTCACCCTTTCCTCTCTTGCTTTTCGAACCCTCCATATTGGATGTTCCATCATCATCTGCTGTAGGCAACCTTCATTGATTCCTTTATCCGCCACCAGTGTGTGCTAAGCCATATTTAATTTCTGTGCCTTCTGCCCACATCGGCTGCTGTAGGTGGCCATATTTGATTCCCGCCACCACCACCAGTGTGTGCTAAACCATCTTTAATTCCCGCACCTGCCATCAGTCATCTGCTGTAGGTGGCCTCTTTGATTCTCGTGCCCACCACCAGTGTGTTTGAAGTTCTGCAGTTTGAGGTTAGGAGCGCCGGTATTATCTCAGTCATTTTGTGTGTGTTGGCTCACTCGTCGTCTGCAGGGGTGCGCTAGCATCGGGGATTGTAGTTCAAACTGTAACTGCCAGGAGCACTGGGAATTATTTTATTAGTCAGTAGTAGTTTCGGAACACAGAAAAAGTTAAAGGTGTGCAAGATTGTTTTAGCACCCCTGGGGTCGGCAGTCAAGCGTCTTACCCACAAGACCACTGCGACAGCTAGGAAAGGGTAGGATGTTTAACGACGAATATGTATATAGGTATTACCATCCCGGGTTATTCGGCATTCGGACAGGCCTCCGGTGTTATGTATATATACATATATATGGCTATATATATCGCCATTGCATGGTTAAGGGAAGAAATAAAGTAAATACCTGCATCAGCCTACGCACTCACCAGACAATAAACTTGTCGTTAAAAAAAAAAAAAAAAAAAAGGATGTTTAAGATATGATTGTCAAATTCATAACATAGGGCATCACCCCCGATGTCGAATAGGACGGTAGAGACAATTACCTCCTAAGCCCTCTTATAACCATAGTTGACGGCCATTTCCAAACCTTTTAAGATATAGTCCTCATATTCATAATATAGGCATTGCCTTTGATGCTGAATAGGATGGTATAGACAATTAAGCCTTAAGCCGTTGTATAAGCATTGTTGACTGCAATTATAACCAACAAATTCATAACATAGCTATCACTCCTGATGATGAAAATGTCAGTCTAAGCTTACTTATAAGCATAGTTGGCTATAATTTCTGATCTGTTTAAGATATAGCCAACAAATTCATAACATATGCATCACTCCTGATGACGAGTAGGGCAGTAGAGTCAATTATGCCTTAAGCCATCATATAAGCATAGTTGGTTGTAATTTTCGAATTGTTTAAGAAAAAATTTAATTGTACACAATTACTCCCAACATAGAACAGGACAGCAGGGTTAATTATGCATTAATTTTGCTTATAAACATAGATGCCTGTGATTTCCTATCTGCAAATTCATATCACTGGTATCATTCTTGGATGCAATCAATGTGATAAGGATAATTAGGGCCCTGAGCCCTGTTATAAGCATAGGGCGACGACATTTCTGACCTATTTAATTTTGGCTAACATGTAACAGTCCGCCATACATGTAAAGAAAATAAAGACAGGTATACATGTTCGCGTTGCAAGCATGTCATAGTAGTTACTGATGCTTGTAGGAGTGTAGGGGACCTGAAATAGCACACATACGCGCTGGTCCGCGCGCACGTGTCAATTACTCCCCATCACGCTTGTAGTCTGCTACCGCAGGTGTTATATGTGGCAACGCTTTTGGCAAATATTCTTCCAAGCTACACTATAAAAAACTTCAGGATGGTGAACAACAGCTGAACTACCCATCACTTTGTTTGTAAACTCTAATGTTACTGTACTGCCTTTGTAGAAGATCAGTCCAGTCAGGTGATAGTTTCTCGGGTACCTCCACTCCTGCACTAGAGCCTACAAAGCTCGGTGCTGTCTGTGATGAACAACATCACCACACAGCATGTGAACTGCTGCCGCCCTGTCTCGTCCAGTGTTGCCAGATCCCCGAGATGGAAATTCCCACATTGATGTCAAAATTTCCCTAAGTTTTTCCCACAATGTTCTTTTTTTTACAACCGAAAAAATAAATCAATGTATGCACTGGGAAATAAGAATAAATATGACATGAATGGTTTATAAAAACCAAAGAAAATGTATTACTAAAATTTATTAAATTCATATTTTGTGAGTACTTGAGAGTTGTGCAAACATAGATGGGTTTTGGTGACACTGAAGGTACTGTATGGAGTTGAAGCTCTACAGGGAGGATTTGGGACAGTACAATATAAGGCAGAATGACTTGACCAATACTTAAAAAGTTGAAGATTTACCATCAGTAATAATATCTTGTAAATATCCGACAAAATTATTTATTCCTGAGCATTTTTAAATTTAAAGGTGGAGTTCAGCTTAAATATTTACAAACTTATTCAGTACAGATTTTTGAAACCTGCCCAAAAATGGAATGGAAATAAAATAAATTGAGAAAACCTCTATTTTAAAATTTCCCATGATGTTGGTGGCTTCTCAATTAATTTACTGTTTTCCCATACTTGAAAAAAAAAAAAAGTACTGATTTTTCCCTAGGCCATGGTAAATTTCCATTATTCTGGCAATACTGGGGTCTTGCCCTCTAGCTGGTAAATGTGAAGGATCAAAGTAAGGTTCATGTTGACACCACATTTATATGAGAATGCACCAGACTTCGCCAGTCTGGCACTATAGTCTGGCGAATTTACAAATTAGCAAAGGTGCAGTGTGAGGTATGCAGTACCCATTTTGATTAATGAAGTTTTTGAGGTACCTAGGTATTTGAAAAGTATGAAAACTGGAGCTATATAGTATAGTAATATACTAGACATAATATACTACATACAACGATGCCTGTTACCCACTTAGAATAATTGCAGAATGTACATTTAAAATACTTTATTTTCCAGTTTATTGTTGCATGGTAATATTGTGGATAGTAGCAAAATGATGGATAATTAGTGCATGAATGGTTGGTGTGTGTTTGTGTATGTGTGCATCTCTCATTGTGTGTGTTGCAGGACCTCAACAAGGAGTACATAGCGAAGCTAGAGGAGGTCGGGGAGTTACAACAAAAGTGTGTTGCACAAGTAGCCCACCAGCGCTACCGGTTTGGTCTCATCAATCGATCGGTCAAGAAGTGAGTGCCTCGTTTCTTCTTTCTAGTATCTGTACCTGTCGTATAAATTGAGGACTGGGCAAGGAAATTTCCGTTTCACCGACGTTTTGTTTTATCCATTTTCTGCTTGTGAAGAGAATGGCAATGAATAATATTCATATTAAACAGAAACGGAAATGGTGCTAGTTTACATTTGCAGAAGATAAAGTCCACCTTTTGCAATTTTGTATTTTCCACTACAACGTGAATTTACAGGTTTAATATTTGGTACCAACCAACAGGGGGCCCAGGGTATTATTACTTAGTGAATTTTCTACATTTGGTATCATTTGATTGTGGTGGCTNAACGTGAATTTACAGGTTTAATATTTGGTACCAACCAACAGGGGGCCCAGGGTATTATTACTTAGTGAATTTTCTATATTTGGTATCATTTGATTGTGGTGGCTATCACCCATTTAGCTGCTTGCTTAAGAGTGAACACTTGCTGCATTTTTTCAGAGTAAATTTATACTCAGTTAAATTATTTTCTTTTTAAATAATAAATTTTGAACAAAATTTTATATTTTTAATCCAGACATTGGTTACAAATTTTGCCAAAGTGCAACCATTTAATGAAGAACTTGTAAAAGTAACATTGTTGAGATTTTAAGCATGAGAGTATATAATTTTCTTCTGATGTGGTAAAGTTTTGTAGTCATAAATGCATAATTTTTTATTATAAACTAATTAAAATTTGTACCCCTCCATAATGCCAGCATGCAGAATTCAGGGAAATTATCTACCACATTTTAAGGCTAACTGGCATCTGTGTAACATTGAGAAAGGTCACGTGAATTTAAAAAATCTAGCATTAAATTTGCACTCTCGACAAGTGCAAGCTCTTAGGAAATTGCTTCCTTCTCCTTATGCATGTGGTAGTCTGGAGTACAATTACAAAATAACAAAGAAAAAGAAATGACTATTCATTTCATTGCTGCCACATGTCAGTGCGATGTTTTAGTTAAATAAACTACATCCAGTGGGTACAACTGCTTTAAAAACTTGGAACAGTGGTAGCAAACAAATGAAGTTTCTTCGTATCAACCCTTCAGGCATAAAGAGTGGTTTCCCTTTCAGCATTACACTCGACTAATACAACATGCATAACTCAAAATGGAGCTTATTTTCCCTAATCAAAATATTTAAGCAGTGTCCAAATTAGCACTTTTGTTAAAAATGGTTATATAATACGAGATATTTTTGTAATTTCTGTTTTGTCTACTACAAACAAAGCTTACAAATTACCCAATCATCACCATGTTAATTATTCCGACTTCAAATATTAAATACATACAAAAATGGGAGTTAACTATTGAATGTATATCACACACAAAATAACAACGGTAGTAAGTTGACTGAATATTCATGAAGTGTGTTTTTTCATTTTCTAATTACTGGTTAGTAACATATTGTCTTTATTTTACTAATGTTAAATGTTTTACGAAGATATGTGGTCATTTTTAAGAACCCACCAATAGTTTTGAAATAATTATTTTACATAAAGTTGTATTATACAGAAAATAGCAGCATTGTATACTAAACAGCTGACTGTCGTGGAAATCCAGTTTGCACTTACAAAATTCAAAACGCACATTAAAAAAATTTAAATCCCAAACCAATTGGATTATGACCTAAGTTGTTGCACTACAGGCATCCTGGCCAGAGTGCAAACAAGACAGGATAGCAGAGACGATACCATTGTTTCCAACTAGTGCAGCCTTCTGCACACACTCTGAAAACTCCTGCAACCCTTATTTGTTCTCTGTTTGGTAAATATTTTATTGTAACGATGTCACAAATTTTGATAAAGTTAGAAAGACGAAAGCCATGTAGTTAGTTTTTTATGTTAATTTATTTTTCTTGGTTCATGTCGCACTCAGTACAGAAAACACTTTACTTTGATTCACGGCCGACTTTTACCGCGAGGCACTTGCCAAGTCACGAAAATTGCACCACCAAGTTACTGTATTACTTTGATCTGAGCTGATGAAAATTACGTCCGGTCATGCGCATGCATACCGCACGAGCTAGAGAGCCTGTCTCTAGCTGAGGCCTTGATGCTGCCGTGCGCAGATCTTAGTACTTTGCATGTTGTTTAAATAAATTTCTTGATGTTAGTCTAAAAGATTACATAAAAAAATCTCTGTGCAGTAATTGATCTATGCAAAGCAAGTTTGTTCCGCCTGTTCACATTACTTTAAAAAAAATTTCACCGGGTCACCTCTACAACCACCTCCCTTACGATGTACAGAAGATTACTGTTGCTCGTGACGTGGTGCCGGGCGCCCACATTGACGAACAAGCCAACTCCTGATTGGCCAAGCTCACTCGCCTGATATATTGTCCTACTGATGACCTAATTATCTGCTGCCTCTGTGGTGCCAACCTAACATTTTTTCCCACATGCACTTCTAAACAAACAAAATTCTGCAACTAGAAAATATTAATATACATACATCTTCGAATTAATATAAAAGTAGTTTCTCATGATACTGAATGACCTAAGTTATTTCACAAATACAAAAATCCACTAAATCACCCTTTACAAAAATTATATCTGACCATTACCTCTTATATCCTATATAAGCCTATAGGCCAGTGGTGACTGCTGACTTTTGAAACTGGGAGGGCTGTGGCGATTCTAACTAAAATAATTACAAATAGTATTTTTATAATTGCGTACGACAGGCTTCTTTAAGTGTGGAAGTTTAATTCTCAATCTGTATGCACTATCTAACTGGCAATGAATATTCACCTTACCAATCATTGAAAATTCTATGGCATTGTTCATATGCTGCGAACTTGATTTATGTCTTTTAACTTATCTCCCAAACGTTTCAAATCTTTTACTCCATTGACAGTCCATCTAAGACCATTAGGTTTTACTAGCAAACAAATTAAACAAAACAATGCATTTCTAACTTCACACCCGCATAGCCAGTCCGCGAAATTGTATGTAATCAAGTTGAATTTTCACGTATACAAACCACTACCACCTTGGCTTTGTTGTTGAGTTATATTTTATGTGGTCTTGCTGGTCCCAAATTATTAAGCTCTAGTTTTTTTCTCATAATCCAAACTTTTTTTTTTTTCTCCATAATTAGGTTTAAAGTGTTTCTCACTGAATTATCCATTATTTACAAGTTTATACAACACGACATTAACCACAATTCAACCTCGCTTCTGACCAATGCTCACGGCTTATCTGGTTCCTAGAGTCACAACACTAACAATAGACTTATTCAGAATAAATAAATACAAGCATTGTTAAGAAATGTGTTAAACAACTGCAAAAGAGTGGAGTGTAGTATATCACTGTAGAACACATTATGTTAAACAGTGGAATTCAAAGTTCCAGCTTTGGTAGCCTTGTCAAGCTCCAGGAAACCATTTTTGTATGGGAGCAGGGGCACGCCCAGCTCTCTCTGATTTACAGTAAGGTGATGAGCCTCAGAAGTCTTCCCTCCCTCCTATAGCACCCGCAGTCCATTGTTATAGTCATCTCTCTTTGCTCGCTCCACCCACTTTGGGGTGAAGAATCTGCAGCCCCACCACTCGACATTCCCAAAAAATATTTCTCTCGTCCGTCTCAAAAACATTGGCTGAGAAATAACCTCCGTATTCGTATGCAGTATTATTTGCTGAGCATCAGATAAGTAGAGGTCTGTGTTCTGAGATTTTATGAGGAGGGCTGCACCCCGCAGTCTTCCCTCAGTAGCAGCGACTAATATAGGCATAACCATTTGTTACCAGCATCATTTGTAAGATCTGTACAAAAATTTATTTAAATATAATTATTTTAATTTTTGTGGATGCAAAAAAAAATCAAATTGAATTGGTAACCTTAGTGACCTGCAATGTCACAGAGTGTTTCTCCATTCTCGACACTTCGGCAAGCACATTTTGCAAGAATACTTATGTCAGTCTAGCAGAGTAGTTACAATAACATCTATGGTTGTATTTAAGGCTGTTGTCTGGCGAGGAGTGTGTTTGAGTGAGGCAAAAATCAAAGTGTTACGGGCGACGTTGCTGGCGCATGTGAAAGCAGTTTCACATGTACACGCAAGCCGCTGAACTGGTAGGTAGTGGATTTGTCATAATTGTGGAAATTTAAGAAGTAACCCTTTCATTTTATTTATTGGGCGTGACATTTACGCAAAGTCCAATGCACTCCTCTATCATAGTTTTACATCTATTTAATTCATATGTTTTGAGGTACAGTCTTCAAAAAAAGCAATTTTTAGCTATGTTGAAGGGCATGACAATAATGTTTACAATGGGTGTGATTTCTTGAAAGTACCATTAATGACTAGTTTGAAGTGATTTTTCTTTTCGCAGGTAAGCTTGAGTGCATGTTTACTGGTTTTGGTAAAAAAAATTCAAACAGCTCAACTCAAGCAACATGTAGTCGATAGGCTCAAAAAATGTGTGTGCTAATGTTAACAATATTTTTCATAAACTACTTTTATGTAAATCCATTTTATTTGTGAAATTTGTAATTTTTATGATTAAAATGGATGTAAAGTCCGCTATGAAGTTAGAAATAAAACTGCTTTTCATAGCATGCTGGCAACATTACTGTAGATATGCCAATCTGTGTGTACATTAAAAACTGTCCAGTTATTGCCATAAATATTTTTCCAAAGGTTTATTGTGAACTGCAAGCCAGCGGCACATATGTAGACAGCCACATGTGTTGTTGGCTGAGTGAAATTTCAACTGCTAGAGGATTTGCAAGGCTCGGTGCTGTGGGAGGCGGCAGTGTACTGCTCGAAAACCTTTTTCTTCCTCCCTTACACATTACTCTTCTTATCAATGCAGTAGCTTCAAGGTTATGTAGACAGTCCAGACAAAACACATAAGTTGATTATATGTAAACTGAAGACTTGCCTACTGTTTGTTATCAGTAATTATAATTAACAGAAACAGCGAAACCACACATGATAGTAGACATACCAGTGGAATAGAGGAAAGTGTGAAGTAAGAGAAAATGTGGTGTTCTTTTTGGTTTGTTTATATTTTTGTTGCGAAACAGACTACTCTGTTCAAATTTTCATCCCTCCCATCATGCCCTTGACTAGGCAACTCAGTCGTGAGGTCTTTACACTGCGCGCAGGATATCCGGAAGCTTGGGTCACATCACAAGGCAACGAAAGGTGAAAGACTGGGTTCAAGGGAGGCTAAAAGCTATATACAGTTGTACACAAGAGTTACAAGACATGCATCTTCCAGTTCACCAGTTATGTACTGCATATCGCTGCCCTTTTTCAAGGACTTTTGTAACGTTCGTCGGCTTACACTGCCGAATGTTACGTTGCCACGTCTAGCTCAAGGTAGGAACACGAGACTCAGTGAATGGACACCGATAAATTAAGAAAGAAGTTCCAGAGTATTTTGTTATATATGTTTATTTAACTATTGAAGTTTCACAGTTCTCATACGAATGTCCAGTATGCAGAGTACGAACCTCTCACAGATAAATATAAAAGTACAGACCAGCGCCACAATCGTTTACAGATTTTTAATGTTTCAAAACTTGCGTCAAAATAAATATAAAATGCGTCAACCTCCCACACCTGCAGAGAAAAAGTTTAGTGGCCGATGTGGGGGTTATCCTCACACACGTGACTTAGACTAGCATTGTATGATGCTTCTGATGACTGCACTGACCTGCCCTCACGGGCGGCTGACCCCGAAGTAACTGCTTCCGATGACTGATGAAACTGCTCTCAGGGCGACAGACAGACGCGTCTTTTGTTCTGCCTCTCTCCCCCCTCTCCTGAGATAAGGGCCTGGCCACGCACGCTCTCCACTTGTTATCGACACTGAGTCGTAGGAACTAAAACTGTCGACGCCATCAACATCCACAGAAACAAACTTTTCGTATAACAAAACTGCGCCTGAGGAACTAAAACTTGTCGACGTCGCCTGAAAGTTTCTAATTAATGCTGACGCTTAACAAAAACTCCAACTTTCGAAACAAAACTGTAACCAGACTCCTGATAAAACGTAAACAGCAGACGTCCGCCCGATAATCTACAATAGCACACGTCTGCTCGATAAACAAACTATCATGGGAAACGAGCCACCACGGCTTTAATTTTGAATACCCGATAAAATTATTACGAAGCTTTCCAAAGCTTCATACACACAAAAGAATTTTACACGAACCCGAAAAATTAAGAATATTGCATCATTACACAGTTCAGTGTCACCAAGCCCTCGCACATCTTGCACGCAGTTTACGTAAGTTAGTGGAGCAGTAGTGAGGAGATGGTTGCGTGGTGTGCAGGCTGCAGAGGGACCGGGGCCATGACCCTGACAAGGCAACGGCCATCGCTGGCCTGGAGAGGGACATCACAAGGCGTCGTGCTCAACTCTCCAACATGGAGCACGTGCTGCCTCGACCTAACGGCCTTTACCTCAAGATCATCCTGGGCAACGTCAACGTCTCCATCCTCAACAAGAACGACAAGTGAGTGATGTCTCCTCTGCCCCAATGTTCCAGAACTTCATTTGCTGTGATCATGTTTTTACACATGCTGTAGCATATGGGCATGAAATAGAAAAAAAATCATGATTTTTTTTNTCATTTGCTGTGATCATGTTTTTACACATGCTGTAGCATATGGGCATGAAATAGAAAAAAAATCATGATTTTTTTATGCTGAACATATTAAATGGAAAGTATTTCCAAAAAATAAACTCATTTCGGTACCAGAGTTTTTGAATATTCACATTGTAAAAATCCCAGTTTTACCATATTTGGTACAAAAAGATGAAAGAAACAAAAAAATTTACAGAATATGGTATTCATGCTGTGGTGTGGCAAGTTGATAGATTTAGTATGTGGACAAGTAGAAAGTTTCTCCTTATCATGTTCCACGTTCATGTATTATACTAAGTTTTCATCCTTTACTCTGTTTGGCTTTTGAAACATTTTACTATATGTAGATGGTAAAAAATCGAGGTTTCAAGTCAGATGGGTTGGTATAATTATTTCATCAAAACATTATGTACTAAATTATTTGTATAAAAGTACCTACACCTGCCACATTTGTGGACAATTGTCACATGTAATTGCACACCTAGAACATTCATCATTGGTGTGCATGTTTGTGAACAGTGTGCAGTTGCAACTGTGTTGTGTGTTCAGGTTCCGTTACAAAGATGAGTACGAGAAGTTCAAGCTGGTGCTGAGTGGCATTGGCTTTGTAATGTCTGTTGTTAACCTACTCATCAATGTTCGGTAAGTAAAGTACTGCATTTGCCTATTATTCCTCGTCCACACAGTGGCTAGTGGCTCTGCAGTGCAAGGGCTACTAGGGTCCTGTTCTGTAACTTCACTATGTCTTAATCTGTATGAATGGCATATCTATTGAAAACTGCTGTTATACTAGTGTTATGTCATGTAAACAGGGGGAGGAAAACTACTACATAGTGAAATGCATTTGTGGAGGAGAAATGTTTAGATCCTATTATATTTCAGCAAAATATACTTTCGAGAAATAATAATTAATTGGCAAGGTGTTCACTGGACAATAATTGTGAAGGTACTGAGGGTTTCATGGCCAACATATAATACCTAGCCCTTTTCCCCAGAGGGTTGGGAAATCCCATAGCGGTAAAAATAACGGTGGTCTCCTGTTAAGGGACAATAGCTCAAAAAGTTGACCTGATAGAGCAAAACCAATGTGATTTTTGGATTCAGCGCATCATAATTATCCCAAATCAGTTATAAAAAATGAAACTATTTTTTGACTGTTGACCAGTGTAATTTTTAAAAAAAATTCTAGTGAATGTTGATATTAAAGCAATTGACCTGTAATTGCCAAGATTTTTATTGCCTTATTTAAACAAGGGTTTTACTAAAGTAAATTTTAAACAATGAGAAAAAATTGCATACTATATAATGAAGAATTAAATAAGTGACTAAGCAGTATGCTAACTACATAAATACTTTTTTTAATAAATTGCTTCTGATTTTATTAAAGCCATGAGAGAACTAGTTATTTCACACATTTCTGTTGGGATGGTTTTAGTTACAATAATACTGTGGTAAGGGTGTGGGTGAGCTTTGGTTAAAAAATTTAAGGGATTTGTATTGGACACAAATTTATCTACCAGAGAATCTGCTACTGAAAGGAAATGTTGATTAGAAATATCAGCAACCTCTGAAGGGTCATCTGATCCTAGTTTATTGTTTTTTTTTTATGACTTTTTGGGTGTTAGATGAAATTGTCTTGCCTGCATGGATGTTAATAATATTCCAGGTAGTCCTGATTTTGTTGTCTGAAGAAGCAATATATGTCAAAACATTTTCTTTGAGTTATTTTTTTATATTGCTTGTAGCAATTTATTAACTTAATATTATTACTATTCTTAAATTGTTTATAAAGCGAGTATTTCCTTTTACAGGAAGGTTTGATACCACAGGTTACCCAGCGCTTATCTATACTGTGGGATTTATTTACAGAAATGTTTGGGAAATAGGATTCAAAGATCCTGCAAACAGTATTATAAATAAGTTAAATTTTTGGTTAGTTTCAGAGCACCTATACACTTATAGCCATGATGTTTTATTTAAAGATTCTCTGAATTCATTCATTTGCAATCATTTGTGAATGTCTTATTTTTTGATGATTATTTATCATGAATTACTGAAGAGGACATGGCGTAGGAAATTGACAAAGGGATCCAGCAATAAGTAGTATGAAAGTGCAAGCAGTATGTTTATGCCATTTTTATTTAGTTGTATCAAACCTTACATGATTATAGGAACTATTAAAAGGTTTGCTATATATGTATGTTTTGGTTATAACAGTTTATAGTAGGTTTTTTCAGGCTGGAAGAATATACAACAAAGAGTTAGATGTGATAGTTCTGATATACAGTTTCATTCATAGTTTACCATGAAATGCAAGGTAAAATTTGTAACACTAGCATACCAGAACTTATAAAATATAATTTTCATGTATTGGTAAGTTTGTCTAAAGTTTTTAAAAATTTTCTTTGCGGCCTGCGTCTCGTTACTAAAAATGTTTCATTGCTGAAGTGTGACTGATGCAAGATGCCAGNAAAAATTTTCTTTGCGGCCTGCGTCTCGTTACTAAAAATGTTTCATTGCTGAAGTGTGACTGATGCAAGATGCCAGCTATTGGCTGGTGGAATTGTAACTGGACTGTGTGTTATAACCATGCTGGATCTGCAGTGACTATCACTCTCACTGTCTTTCATATTGATTCTGCAATAGCTGTAAACATAAGCTGTTAGTGGGTTCGTGGACATGCAGTTTTAGACTACCTCAAGGTATTCATTTGAGTTGGGGAGACTGAGGTGGTGCTTAACAGCTAAGGTCTTTCTCACAAGTGTTGAAGTGAGGTGACGATGAAGCAGTGGTGGTTTAATGAAAGTACCCTGAGAAAACCCACCAGCCATAGGCAACATTCGTGATGATACCTGCAAATGAATATGGGGAGTGACCCACACCCACTGGGAGTTGAACATGGTTTTCTGTGGTAGGTGAGTGGTCTGACCACTGCACCATTAAGCACCCTGACATACATTCAAGAAACTAAGGAAACAGAATACTGAGAATACTGTATTTAGCCTAGTGAGAAAGCAGTCATTGTTTAGAAAATTATCACAGCATTCTAATATTATTTAACATGTCTATTGTGTTTAGAGGAAGGACGAGAGTACAGCCTGTAAGAGTGAGACTTGTAGAAATGCATGCTGTGTGAGCATGATATGGGATAAAATATGTATAAAAAAAGGAAAGTGTAAAAACAGGGTTTCATTATACGAGATACACAAATTGGAATTAGGTTGAAGTGTTTTTNTATAAAAAAAGGAAAGTGTAAAAACAGGGTTTCATTATACGAGATACACAAATTGGAATTAGGTTGAAGTGTTTTTGAAATTAAGAAATCTGCTATATGTAGATGTTAATTTGAACAAAAGTATTTTTTAATGGTTTTTAACAAGTGCAAATAATTCTGTTGTAATTTTATTGTACGCCTACATGAAATTGTGTGGAAAGGTATCAAATTACAAATAACAATCTCCANCATGAAATTGTGTGGAAAGGTATCAAATTACAAATAACAATCTCCAAAAATTTGATATGCTGTGTTCACAGTGGGATTTTTAATTCCAACAGTTATGAATATAATACAGTAATTTAATCTGCTCTTTTGAAATTAACTTTTTTTTCCATAGTAAAATTTACTTAAAATTGCACTAAAATTTTTTTGCTCAAACATTTTCCTGCTTTAAAAACTTCCTTCACTTGGTTCATAAACCTGTTTTCCAGTAGGAAATTACAATGTTTCAAAGTTGTCATTGTAGTTGCATTTCGTTGTATATTGTAGTGGGGGGTTATACTGTTTTCACAAATATTTATTCAAATTAGGATATTGGAAACATTGCCTACCACTCTGTTTATTGAAGTGTTTCTTTTAGTCATTAGGGGGCCACAGTAGTGCCGCGGCTGGGGCATTTGCCTCCCACAAAGGCAAACCGGGTCAGTTTCTGGTGGGGTCGGTCCCTGATTTTCGCATTTGGGAATCATGCCGGACGATGCCGCTAGTCTGCCGGTTTTCTCGGGGATCTCCTGTTTCCACCATCCTTGCATTCTGGTGCTGCTCCATGCTCACCCTGCTTTATCCTAACTGGCTCTCAAAGCCCCGATGTTAAGAGCTACCTAAACTTCTCTTCCCTTTTAGCGATGTCTGATAGCCACAAGTGGCATAGTTCCTTGCACAGAAAGAGGAGTGTGTTGCATGTTGTACTGTGGCGTAGGGCGTTGGAGCTGAGCTTCATGTTCCTGCTGGTGTGGTACTACTGCACGCTGACAATCCGTGAGAGCATCCTCAAGGTGAACGGCTCTCGCATCAAGGGCTGGTGGCGCCTTCACCACTTCATCTCGACTGTGGTGTCTGGAGTGCTGCTTATCTGGCCCAACACTGTTGCCTGGTACCTCTTTCGCACCCAGTTCATGTGGTTCAACCTCTACATCAGTGAGTACCAAACTCTGTTTCTGCCTCTACCTGTAACTCCACCTCCTCTTACATTCCTGTTGTTCTGGGCATGCACTAGGTACTGTAACTGCTGCAGACTACCTTATCAAATTATCTTATCCAGTTACTAATTTATTTGCAAAAATAGTGCTATGGGCTGCTTACACAATATTTAGGTAAAAAATATATTTCAGCAGCTGTATTTTGAGCTTCACAATGTGCAATTTCCCAACAAATGCAACTTCAAATACCAGCTTTTATGTTTCTTTACTGTTTAAATAACTGCAGAGTGTTGAGAGGCCTCGTCCCAGTCTGTTCCGGACTGTGCTCGAGAGGGGGAGTGCTTGCAAACGTGGGAGAACTTAATCACTTTGTGTTAACAAATTATGTAGCTTCTCTATTCAACTTCAACTGGTTCATTATTATTAAGTTTGTTTTCCCCCGTATACAGTGGATGGTGGGAGTGTAAATGCGAGTGTTTGAAGGTGGCATGGTAGGTGAATCATGACAGACTTTTGTGGTTTGCAAACACTTGTGCTTGTTGCTGCTTATGTCCGGGTGCAGGAATTGCCGGGTCATACGGCTTGTGGAAGTGCAGATAATAGGAGCTTGAGATTCTATCTTATCTGTTTTATCCTCTGCGTTTATCTTGCTTCAGCTGCAAAAGTTGTTGCTGTGTATAAATATTTGACTCGTCACATAATTTCAAGTGTTTATGTGTACCTAATGTGAGATAACTATTTTTTAAACTAATCCGTAAGCTATAAATAGAATGTTCTCAAAGTTTCTTTCTATTTGTTTGGCTGCATGTGTTTTTTCTGATGTAATGAGAAACGTGAAACCTTTTGAACAGTTTGAAATCCCTTAGTAAATAAAGGGTTAGAGAGAAAATATCCACTTTAGTGTAGTCTGGAAGCCATATAATGTGGAACTGTTTCTAAGTTCTGATGGATGTGTCCCCCCCCCCCC
>NQII01004513.1:0-20597 GCA_002778355.1 Clitarchus hookeri
ATTTCTGGGCTCAGGACAGGGTAAGACTTGCGCACATAATAGGAAGCTAGAAATTGAGTACACAGATAATATGGCAAAATAAATCGTCCTCGGTCGAAGGAGGTGTTTAAATCCATGCACTGATAGCTTGGATATTCAAAAAAAATTTTACATATTGGACATTGCAGTGGTCGAAGGCCGATTTGTCTGCTGAAATGTTGTGTTGCTTGTTAGTTTGAAATGCCAGTAAGACATAACAGGGTTTTTCCATACTTGAAGACGTCTTCATGGCCCAATGGTTTCGCATGGCAGACAAGAAGACCGGGCAAGTAACCAAACTCTAGCTCCTGAAGGTCATGTAGATGATTTTTTCTTTCTTGGCGTAGTTCGGTAACTTCGCACGTTCGTGGCTGCTTGGAGTCACATGGGGAATTAACCACTCCATATATGTCAGTGTTACAGCAATGGGCTGTGGGTTTTCTCCATCTCCCAACACTGCATCAAGATGCGAGTTGGCTAGCATTGTCACCTGTTCTTGCTTGGCTCCTATTATTATCTTCCTATAATCTTTGGCAAAACCCATTAACATCGATAGTGGCATGCTCACCTCGAACTTAGCTTCCACAAAGGTGGGAAATTTGGTAGCCATCTTTCATTTCCCAGCCTGTCATTTTTACCATGTCGAAATTGTTAGGCATGAGCGAAAGGTAGTATTTTTATGGCGGTGGTTATGCCTACATCCCATGTTATATCAATAGTAGCACCATTCAGTTCGTACATTACTAGCTCGAAATGTGGAGTATACCATTGCAGATGAACGTGGTGGTCGTGGAGTGGGTCCCGCCCTTTTTCATGAGCTTACCTCGGATGCACTGGAACGATTGCGAATGCAGGGTGTAAATATCTTTATGCTGCATCGTGATTCGAACCTCACACCCGAGGTCATAGGGGCCAGTCAAATACAGCTGGTAGCAATGCAGCTCAAACTTGTCGATTCTGTCGTCGAATTCTGCCTGCTGGGTAACATTCAATATGTTGTCGTCTTCCATGCCTGTTCACTTAAAACCCTTGGCTACATAAAAACTGCCTGTTGGCATGTGTTAGCATGCTGGTGTCTCGAGCTCTAGAGGTCCTGGGTTTGGTGCAGCACTCAACTTTAGGTATGGTATGCCAATATAAACTCAACCCCATCGTTTAAGGTGCAAACACAAAGTAATTTCTTCGTTTCTGAAGTTTATCTGCTTATTGTCCTGATCGATGGTCGCCACGACCACTTCGTGCATGCTCTTCGCGATCACTGGAATGTAAATTATGCTTTTTGGAACTTCGACCAGTTTATAACCTGGTGAGGCCATTGTTGCGAACTCGGGCAGTGTATTGCTTGTTATACAGTTGACGTAGCAGTTGCATCCCAAATTACAGTTTATGCGTGTCATATTCACCAGAAAAATATTCACCGGTTGCGAGGATTCGTGCATTATACCGGCTTTTTAGATTCGCGTTTCAAGCCCCAGCATTGGTCTTATGGTATCCAGTTTGGTGAAAATATAAATTGCCACTGCAAAATATTTCTGAATTCCGCGTGTTTGGGTTACCACATAGTTCGAAAGTCAAGTCCTATGACATAGATTTCCTGTTGGAATTGAAGATGTTATTCTGTTTGTATGCACCTGTGGGAATGGGGATTTCCTTCATGTCTCCTGTCATTATGTACCAGAATGCAGAATTCACATTTTCTTCTAAGTTGGATATCGAGTTGCAAGTTGGAAAATCCGTAAGTCTGACAACCTACTCACCATTCAGTTCCAAGGTAAGGTAAAACGTTACCCTAAGTCTGGATGTCTTACCACTTAGAATGATGGATACCGACATACTGACTGGGGAATACAGGTGCCAACATCTTTTATGTAAAAAATATCAAACAATGATTTGCCTACGACTATTTTTATTCCACTCCGCCAGAAAGCGCAGACAAAAGTGTCCACATTACAGTTCCATGCGTTCGGCATCTGCTACATCTCATATTTGTAAGTAAGTTTGCAATTTTTCCGGTACTGTCGCAGTTAGTGTGGTCGATGCAAATTACCGAAACTGTCACAGTATACCGCATGTTTTCCATGTTTGACATAAGTTACCTAGTGTGTCCCGGGCCCGGCTGTCATGTCCAGGTTGATCATGGCACATTCATCCTGTTTGGTTTTACGGGGAAAATATCTCGCATGAACACATCGTCATAATGCGGTATTTTTAATTTGCGTGCAAACAGTTCCGAATCCATGTTCATGAATAACCATTTTGGTATAGATTTCATTAGCTTTTCTTCCTGCTGCATCGTTTTTCCTTTTTCGCATCTCATCCTCGGTAGGGGTCTCATATGTAAAGTCAATTGAATTTTTTTACCTATGGCGATAACTCACAGTTTACGGTTGTGGCAGCGGTTTTCCTCCAATTGCTTATGTTCGCTCGAGACTCATTTCAACATGCTAACTATATTCCATACGGCCCTGGTGATACTGCCTAGAGCACCTATTGCAGGTATCAAGGCAGGAAGGAATTCTCCCATATTTTGTTCCCTCTCCTCTTGGATTTTCGTCTCGCTTTCTCCACCCCCATGCCCATCTTCACCTTGGCTTTCATTGCATTGGAATAGTCCAATGCAACTTTTTTCCCACCAAGTTCAGTGTCTGGTGCGGGACGTACTTCGTCCGCCCTATGCGCGAGTATTGTGTCTGCCTGGTGGCTGACTTGCAATCCTTGCGCTGGGAATAGGCGATATCGTGCCACATGCAAACCTCGTCCAGCGCGCTGGTTCCCATATCGCTGCATGCCAACCTTTTAGGTAGCTTGATTCCCGGCCCGCAGAACCTGCATCCGGGAATGTGCAGCTCGAAAGGTAGATTGTTGATAAGCGAATCGATGATCCTTCTTCCAGATTCTTATACGAGTCATCACACACTCTTGTGCTACGAACCGATATATACCCGACCTTTACATGCTTTCGTTTCAGTATCATGGAGATAATCAAGCAAGATTTTAGTCTTCCTGTCAATATCATCAAGGAAGATGTTGAAACCTCACACAATGCACGTCTCGGCATACTGTTTCCCAATACCCTGAGAGGATTGATTGGCAGACAGTTGGGTTGTGGAAAGACTTGCATACTTCTCAGCCATTTGGACTAACTGAATGGTATTAGTCTCGAGTATGTTTACCTGTACTAANTTACGACTGAGGTGTAGCAGGCCATCGAAGCTGTACGTGCGAAATATCTACTCGCGAAATGTTAAAGAGTGGTTCTCGAGAATCGAAGGAAAGAGGCTTACACGCCGATAACCAGCCGTCTCGACACACTTGGTCGACAATGCCAGGAGGAAGTTTTGCCTTGACCGGATTTCAAACACGAAATAAAGGTGGAAGAACCGACCTCGATGTGTAAATGGAAAATAAGTCTGGAACTAACCTAATCGGAAGTGGGCATCACTAGCGACGAAGACGATTTGCCCCTGGTCGATTTGCTGCATGTACGAGAAAGGAAACGAACATGAGAGCGTGGACCAGAGGTGGGCACCCTGGTCGGGCACTACATCGCTTCCTACACCGATCGGAACAGAGGCAAGTTGTACGACTTGCAACACCACGATGAAAAATGGTTTCTGGGAAACAAGGAAGTGATGTTTTATTCTAGGAAATGTGATGCTATCGGCAAGCACAAGGTGAAAATGGCACGTTATATGTGCGAAATTTTGTTTCGTAGGCATCCAAGACACTACACCGAATCGAATTTGCGCAAATACTGTCACCTGCTTCATTTCCAGCACTAACCATTACACAGACGATAATCCAACCCCTCAATGCGGTGATTTAAGGAAACGACCCATGCGAAATTCAGCATTGTCACTGTGCTGTTTTCACGATTGGTCAAAGCTATTGGATTAGGTCCGCTGCTGCAGACGATCGACGCTAAACGCAAGCTATACTGTGTTTTGGGACAATACGAACGAACTCGTCGATAGAGTATGGCTGTTAGTCGCTTCGCAGTCTGTCGAAAACTGGTCGCACACCAACAAGATTATATCCACCATCGAAGAACTTGTCTATGCTAGCCACATCGTGAGATAACGAATTATGCAGTTTCTGGGGAATTGCATAGGCCATCTAGAAGAAACTATCCTCGGATAAAGTATGTTATGAAAGGGATGGACGATACTTCCCAATAAGATCTAATCGAAATTCAAGATATTACTTTGCGAATAAAGGCTACTGCTACATTTTGACCACAATGGACACGTTTTCCAAGTATGCCTGGGCCAGACTGCTCAAGTCGGAGAATGCATGTGACATCACCGAGGCCATGGCAGATTTGTTGAGAGGACACATACTGAAAAATCTCCACACCAACGATGGTAAATAACACCTTAATGCTTTTTTCCATGCACTTATGAAAAGGTATGATATATATAACTATTCCACGTATTGTGGATTAGCTGCTAGCATCGTCAAGCGTTTTAACTGGACTCTGAAAGCCAAACTGTGGAGACATTTCACGACGAATGGCAACTACAAGTGGCTTGAGCTACTGTCGAAATTTGTCCGCGCATATAACTCTACCATTCATTATAACACTTGGATGAAGTCCGAATATATCAAGGACAGGTCCCTGCTTCGGACAGTGTATGCTATTCCGATGAGGAGGTGTCCGCGGAATCCTAAAGCCATTATCGGCGACCTGGTGCGCATCTCCAAACAGCGCGGCATTTTTCACAAGGCTTATCGGCACAAATTTTCTGCGAAATTGTACAAGGTGGTTCGCATACGACATTGGTTCCCACGCATGTATTACATCGAGGACCTACGTGGCGATCCCATCGTCGTAGGCTTCTATGCAGAGGAGATCCAGCCTACGTAGTTTCCCGATGTTTATTTGGTGGAAAAGGTGCTGAAACGACGTAATGGACATGTGTATGTGAGGTGGCTCGGACACTCGAAGCGCGGCGATTCCTTGGCCGACGAGAAAGACATTTTGAAATAGGAAATACGAATATTTGTAAGTAATGTTATGNGAAGCGCGGCGATTCCTTGGCCGACGAGAAAGACATTTTGAAATAGGAAATACGAATATTTGTAAGTAATGTTATGCTCATGCATTTTAAAAAATAAAACACGTTTAACATAATTAACATTATTTTTATACTTGCCTGTCCTTATATGCAATATTACGGGATTGGAGATTGCTAGCTCTGTGAAAAAAGCTAACACTGCCCTTCCATGCACATTGACATAGTCTATCTGACACCGATCAGTTGTGGAAACAACTGAAAGCACATGTGTAATTACCTGATGCTATGCAGNAAGCGCGGCGATTCCTTGGCCGACGAGAAAGACATTTTGAAATAGGAAATACGAATATTTGTAAGTAATGTTATGTTCATGCATTTTAAAAAATAAAACACGTTTAACATAATTAACATTATTTTTATACTTGCCTGTCCTTATATGCAATATTACGGGATTGGAGATTGCTAGCTCTGTGAAAAAAGCTAACACTGCCCTTCCTTGCACGTTGACATAGTCTATCTGACACCGATCAGTTGTGGAAACAACTGAAAGCACATGTGTAATTACCTGATGCTATGCAGGTGCAGACCTCACGGTCATCCGAAGCCATGCCGGTGCGAAAATGACTTTGAAGGACGTATGCTTGCACATGTGCAGTTACCTGATGCAGTTCAGGTGTACACCTGTGAAAATGCTAACATTTCACTGAGCCCCCCCCCCCNGAATACGGTCGGTTAAAACCAGTTTCTTCCGTGTTTATTCGCACGGAATACAGAGTTTAAGATCAGTTCGCTTGCACTTGGCTTGGGGTCGACGACATTCCCCCTTTTTACCCTTTAGTGGTGTCTAGATGTAGGCCTGTTGTGACAGGTGCGCCTGTCTTGCGAGCCTGCCCACGCATCCTGGAGTTTTAATTTTCTTAAAACACAGAGCTGAATACCACCCTTTTTTTTCATTAAATATTTTTTTCGAAGACATGTAAGGTATTAATATTTGCATTTTACTAAAAACATTTTTAGAAAATACATGTGTGTCTTTTTTTACTGACAAAACTATTACCAGTTAAAAGTGTGATTGGAACTTTAAGAAATCCAATATCGTAACCCGAAATCATTTAATTTTTACACATTTTTAAAATTTAAATATTTTTTTTGTTAACAAGTTTTTTGAGGGAGGTCCCCCAATGCACTAGGCACCTAAGTGGCAAGCCGATATATTTAAGAATTTTTAATAAAATTATGTTTTTATTTAACGGAATTATGATTTGCAGCGACACTATAAACTGATATAATAGTTAACAATCAAACTAGCAAACCAATACTTTTTATTTTTTTATAATTTTTTATTAAACCTGTTTTTTGTGAAGTAATGAAGGAGGGGGNTCCAACATGGCATCGAGCCCTGGTCGTGACGCCTACCAATATGGCGGATGCGCCGACCAACATTGCCGTTGGCCGCGCCTACCACGATGGCGGACAACTGCTACCTCCTATCCTTGAGCCCTGTGCCCCCTACTCGCCATAAGCCTACTACTGAGATGTCATGTTATTAACCAACAAAAGTCCCTTACCCGTGGATATTGATCGATTGTTATCACTCGCCAATTGTTCGCAGAAGACAGATATCAAATCAGGCTAACACGATTTACGAATATAATTTTTTCATTTCGCTTAGTTTCTGGCATTTTGCAAAAAACTAATTTTAATTCACGATATTCATGGGTGCGTTCTCCCTTAATAATAACTTTAAATCATATGATGTATTACGTTTTCTACTCCATTTATTGTAGTGAATCCCATCACAAATTTTGTAGCTAGAGGTCAGTATTATCTTGTAAATATAGACACACGCACTAGTTGCGTGGGAGAGATAGTTGTCTTCACAACGTGTTTTGCNTTTATCACAGTAATATATCATGGTATCTGATAAGTTAAAGGTGGTTCACGAAAAAGTGAGCATTCTTGAAATCCACGTATGAAAAAAATCACTGCCTGTAACTGCGTATATTTTAACGTAAGCAATTAAGTTGGCAGCGAACTACGAGAAGTAGCTCCATGTTTTAAAGTCTTACTAGTCGTAAAGTTAAAAATTGTTTTCACCTGTAATTTCGTTTCGTTTTACTGTATGAAAATAAGAATAAAATGTGCCGTGATTCTAACACAAATGTTTTTAACTCTTTGACATCATCGCGTGGCTGACGCAACAGTCAGTTAGGTGGTTCATTGTTTTGTTTTGATACTTTTTTTCCCGGTCCGCGCTCTTGTGTAAACAAAACAGCGGTTTATGACCAACGTGATTTAAAATGTTTGTTTGTACCTTCTGAAATAAAATATTTGTGATCATAACAAATAAAATATATTTATACAAGTTCTGAGTGACGTGGCATTGTTTGTTATTGATTTCTGTCGTATTTCCACGTAGTTTATTGTCCCAAAAATGGTTGGGATTTCACGTTATATGTCGACCTGGAAAAAGTGCTGCTTCATGAAAATGAATTCGGTATAAATTNAAAAATGGTTGGGATTTCACGTTATATGTCGACCTGGAAAAAGTGCTGCTTCATGAAAATGAATTCGGTATAAATTGTAAAACCTCGAATGAAATAAAAGATATTTTCAATGAGCATGTTTGGTTATATTTGTGAAACGTGTTGAAATTTTTAAAGGTAAATAAATGTGAGCGTGATATTTAGTATTCGGGCGATACCCATCATACGATCGTAGAGTTAATACCTCGGCAAGAAATCACTCTTTTTGAAACAATAACGGCATGAAAATGTTTTATACTAGTGAAAGATTTCTTGAGTCTTTCCGAACAGTTTTATTTGTATGAGCCGATACATCAAACAGTAAATACGTACTTACGTAGTTATTTTCACGACTATCATTCAAGGTAAGTAATTTGGAGCAAAATTAGATTCTGCATTAAATGTGNAAAAATGGTTGGGATTTCACGTTATATGTCGACCTGGAAAAAGTGCTGCTTCATGAAAATGAATTCGGTATAAATGGTAAAACCTCGAATGAAATAAAAGATATTTTCAATGAGCATGTTTGGTTATATTTGTGAAACGTGTTGAAATTTTTAAAGGTAAATAAATGTGAGCGTGATATTTAGTATTCGGGCGATACGCATCATACGATCGTAGAGTTAATACCTCGGCAAGAAATCACTCTTTTTGAAACAATAACGGCATGAAAATGTTTTATACTAGTGAAAGATTTCTTGAGTCTTTCCGAACAGTTTTATTTGTATGAGCCGATACATCAAACAGTAAATACCTACTTACGTAGTTATTTTCACGACTATCATTCAAGGTAAGTAATTTGGAGCAAAATTAGATTCTGCATTAAATGTGNTACTTACGTAGTTATTTTCACGACTATCATTCAAGGTAAGTAATTTGGAGCAAAATTAGATTCTGCATTAAATGTGTGGATGCAGTTTCATGAAATGCTTTGTCATCGACCAGGTATAGCGTTTTTAATTTTGTAGTGAAGTTGCATTCGTATCGGTTTACGCATTAAAATTTATAAACGAAGAGTGATTTTTTTCGTGGAGAAAGCTGTAGGTCTTAGCAAACGTTCGTGTTATGTGCTTTAAAAACTGCGCGTCTGGACGAATCTTCACGAAACTTGCATCGAGTGACAAATATTACTGCGGAAGTGTGCTGAAAATTTCTATCAATTCTGTTCAGCCATTGAGTTTCATGACATATTGTTTCAATTACGGTACTCGTAATGTAAAAGCAACGCCTGTCATTAGCTTGTGCGTAGTATTGTTTTGACATATTGATTTATGGGGTATTTGTGCAACATAATTATACTCGTAAATGTTGTTAAACATAATTCTTAGGTCATTTAACGATTATGTAAGACTCGTTACCTTCTGTATTAAGGATTAAAAACACTGTCTTACCTATAAGTGTGCCTTGCTTTAACGAGCGAATCTTTCAGCTGTACCACATTTTAAAGGTGGTCTTTCGAAATGTCTTGGCGTTGTTTTTATAACGGGGAAAAACATGTGTAAATCTTCTGCTATTCTGTTGACGACCATAATCAAACATATTTTCTTATGTCCTCGGAAGTGTTGACCATTGTTAAAGAGATTAATTTACGTCTAAACAGAAAAATAATCTTGAACATTAATCAATGTTCTTAAACCAATACTATTTGTTGGAATTAACGTGTACGGGTTTTAGTACAAAAAACAATATTATATCCTTTTTTTTTATTCATTGAGTATGCTGTGGGCGTATAAGCCAGCTGATTTATAGTAACATGACAGTGTTTATTTTCATAGGTGCGCGTAAAGATACACAGCGAATGGGCTGAAAGTAGAAATTTAGTAGGGCTTTTAAATGTGCTCCATTTGTCGTGTACAGTCTTTAGATATGTTACGGATTCAAAATCCATTACGTTTTTAAAAGCAATTCTATGTTACTACTTTCTTCAATATCTCCATCTCTTTCGATTATGTTTGTTTATACGCAGTTGAATAACAAAATAAGTAAAACCACGTTTCTGTATGCTAATTGTGAAATCGAAACTCTGGTAGCCAACCAAAAAATAATCTGAATACTCTTTAGATCTTTTTACTTTCCACCACCTTTAACTACTGATAGTTTGGCTCTGTTCCGTAGGCATCCCTTGTATAACCATTTTTGTGTCATCCCTAGTTTGAAATTTATATCGAATTCAATCAGCCTTGCTTATTTAATTCTTACTGCCAGGAGATACTTAACTGCCAAATATTTCGTAGCAAAAAAATCTTGTTTATTTGGTGTTACTAATTTAATAATTGTGATATTTAATAAAGCATAAAGTGAAATACGTAAAAAATTTAATATAAAAATTTTAATTTTGAATATTTTAACTATAAATATTATTCATTCTGAAATGTAAATATGGTTTAAAATGCAAAAGTACATAAAATAACCAGCGAAATGTTTTTATACGTAAAAGAAATAAATTATTTATAAATTAATTTTTAACTATAAATATAGGTGTAATTTTTTAGACGATTTTCATTCCTCCAACTAACACCTGTTGTGAGCAGCAAAGCATGATAGGAGGCATGCACGTTCCATTTCACGAGATAATTACTCCCCCAACTCATGTGTCATCCTATACAAAATTACTTGAAGTTACAATAAAGTCAATACATTAAAAAATGTCCATTTAGATTTAGCATTTTTAAAATACTGAAAATCACTTCGGTGTGAGTGACACTTCTTTGTCCTTGCAATAGAAATAACGATTTAAAATGTGCGTTCTGTATCTCAAACAGCGCTTGTATGAAAACTATACTTGATTTAAATAAATCCTTCGTATTAAAAGCTTTATCCTGTGTCGAATGTATTTTGCTGCCCCAAAAGTATTCGTTTATTACATTTATTTTTAAGGAGAACTCGTTTTCCCGAGTTGTAAAACTTGTTGTTTGAAAGTTTTTAAACCCTGCACTCCTGTGGTCGCATTTCATATTTTATACGAAAAAGTTTAGAGCTGCCTTGTTGGCAGTTACCACTGTAACAATTCTTTATTTGCACAAATGATCTAATTTTCTACGTTTTCGTTATATTTTAGCTCTATATACATGTTTGCAAGTTTGAAGCAGATGCCCTTCCATTTCACGGTTTGTCACCAAACCATGCAATATTATCAAATATTTTTCAATAAACTTCCTTAACTTTTGATAATGGAAGATTTTAACCTGCACATAGTAGAGAAACTTTATCATAAATCGTGTTTCAAATATAGAAACGCCATTATACACAGTTGGGAGCTTCACTAAGCGTTTGACTTTTTCCTGAAAGACATGTATAGTCTATTCGCAGTTTCTTCACACTTTTTTTTTACCAAACCTTTGAAAAATGACTCCATGTATGACATGCTTGGTGGTTTCCTAACTATGTCACGTGTCACAAGAGTTTTATACTTCTGTTGACATAAAAGTTACTTTATTTATGAAATTTACATTTTACGTATAATTTATATATGCATAATATAATTTCATTTGAATTATTATGAATAAAAACAGAGAGTAAATAGGTGTGTTGGTAATGCCTAGTAATAAATAGCTTTAATGCAAAATATTATTAGAGTGATTGCGCATGAATACGACACTTTGTCCCTTCTTGTGCAATTTTATAGACATGGTTAAACTTTACCCCTTCTTGTGTAAATGTATAGTCACGGTTAAACTTTGTTTGCATGAGGCGAAGAAATATCCTGGAAGCAGTACTTACGCAATAGTTCAGAAAAATTGGAAGTACACGCTAATTAACTATAAGGAAGCTACCACGGATGTACGAAATGAAATTTCACCATTCGTGGTTTCTCAGTAAACATAAACAATGGATGTGGAAAATTGCGTGACGTTTTGTAGAGAGTATGGATTCAAATATCTTTACATTTTCTGTCTGCTGCCACGGTATCTTCTCTTGTCCCACTATACCAGCGGGTTGCCATGTATTAGAGTGACCCGTGCCGGTGGCCCGTGTCGTGGCAGTGCGGCGTTACGGTCCCAGCACAGAGTAATAAAGAATACAGAGGTGAAGCAGCCTCTTGCGTCGCTATCTCCAGCCGCACACGTCAGCAGAATGGCTTCACCGACCAGCAAAATGTTGGAACGCCGTTCGCCGAACAGCGCCCGGTAACTCACTCGCCAGCCGGCAGCCCATCTAACAGGGAAGCTTTCGCAGTACGCAGCAGCAAATCAGAGAGAAGGTCCTGTCCGAGAGCCTCGCGTTACCGATCAGAGAACGGGCACGCCCTCATAAAAAAAACCGCCACGCCATTTCGTCTCTGTATACTTATCTGTTATGTGGTCTCACCCTGTAATATGTGTAAGTGATGGTTCTCCCGCTGCCTGTGTTGGGACTGAGGCCGTGCGTGCGAAGCGGTTGGAGTGAGGCAGGAATAGGTGTAATGGCCATATTACACGTTACCAGATTACGTAAAAACTTGTGCAATGTCTGCCATAGCGGCCGTTAAACCAGATAATACGGCATCCGCCACGGCACATGCTGTCTTGTGCAGCTTCATTCCAGGCCAGGTATGGTAATTTTACATATCCTATTTTTTGTGGCAGTTTACATATCGGCTTTCGTATCTGGCCAATCACATTGCATTTTCAGAGCGTAGGGCGCTCCCCGTGGCTACTACTTGAAACGAGTTGATGAAGAAACCAAATGGGATTCCTCCGTCTTGATTCTACATCCGTGAGGTGAAACTCATTCCAATGGCTTTAAAATACAACAAAGATAAATACTATTGACCATTACAGCTTTTAACCCGGCGTAAGTGAGGTTGGGTATGGTATACCCGGGGCATTTTTAAACGCAGATTATTGAATGTTATTGTTGTGTCATGCGAATCCCGTCATCACATTAGCTGGGGATAAGGGTGTGCGGGGGGGGGGAGGTGCAGTGTTGAGTTTAGTGTCGCGCCGGTGTCAGTGGGAGATACACGTGTGCAAAGTTAGCTTGGGTACGTCACACCCGACCTCGTAGTCGGTGTTAAATTTTTGAGTTTGCAGTAAGTTTATGATTTATAGATATTTATAGTATTGTTTGATTTATTTTTAGATTTCTCAAGATGTCTTATGATGAAAATGAACGTCGGCTACAATAATTGTTAGAAAACTGTTCAAGTGCTAGTTTCTGTGCCTCCGAGAGCGAAGAAGAGATTGACAACGTTTCTCAAAGAAGTGAAGAAAGTGATTCGGAGCAGGAGGGTATTTTGGATGATTTGGAAGAGCCCGAATCTGCGTCAGCGGCTCCTAGTCAGTCATCTGAGGTACGTGAGGGTTTTTATACATCCAAAGATGGTACAAAATGCACAAAAGATTGTTCAAGACAAAGCGTTCGTATTCGTTCTCAGAATATTATTACTTATGCTCCAGGTGTAAAAGGTGCTGCAGAACATGCCAAAACAGACATTTAATGTTGGAGTCTCTTTATTACAGACATTATGTTGAATACTATTGTCGCGTGCCGGTTTACGGATTATAGCACGACATTGGCTCACATCCATCACCCCCTCACACCACCCCCGCCTCGCGCACTTCGCTAGGCGCCTTCCAGACGGCACGTGGTACCACAGGCAGGTGGAAAATTCCGGTACACGTGGAGCTGAAGCGTAGGCCTTCCCCCTTCACCCCGGACACCTCTCGCCCACCGCGAGATCTGTGGAGTGCAGGGCTTTTTCGAGTTATCAGCAAATTATCACGTGTAGTTCGCCTGAACGCAGAAAATACGCACCACGGAAGAAATACTGACGAGCTGTATTGGTGCCGAGGTATTACCCCCGCCCCTCCCCTCCTTCCCACCCCTACAAGGCGCCACGTGCCGACAATTAAGCGAGGACACGTGTGGTGGAAGGCTTTGTTCGGAGCTATTCCACTTCACCCCTCCCCTCCTTCCCACCCCTACAAGGCGCCACGTGCCGACAATTAAGACTGGGGGGCTTGCAAGCATAAAAACCCCGTTTCGAGAGTAGAGGGGGGACAGTTGATCATCACCGAGCCAAGGGAAGAGTTGCGGGAAGAAATCGCGAGAAGACGTGAGTACGAGTCCGAACAGCAGCCCAGGGAGAATCAGCACCGGCGGGCCGGCTTCCACGGCCTACCACTTCGCTGGAACTCATTCCCAGATGACAGCCTACCCACACTCACCGCTGAGTTAAGTATAGAATTCGTCGTCCAAAGAAGCCCCACTCAACCACGAATTCGCCCCGTGAATACGAGTAAACAAATTATGACAGTACCGCACCTCGAAAGTTTTGATGTTGTGTATTTGTGAATATATACGAGACAATATATTCGTACTTCAAAATACAACAGTGATAGTCTACCTCATTATAATACCCGCAACCTCCAAGCACTTTTTAGTCGGTGCCTGGAGGACATTAACTCTGACCAGATAAGCCACCATGTCCTCGACAGTGGCGGTACCTGCGTCACTATACTTACACATGCAAATAATCAAATAAGGAATACAAGAGAACAATGACCACAAAATAAAGAGCAGTACCACATGAAAGATGCAACTTTGGAGGATTTTAATGTGACTTTTATATATAGCTGGCCTAAACCGCTTAAATAGACAAAACTTGAACGATTTGTGGCGTACAGATGGTAGAGGAGTTGAAATCTTTCGGGCTACAATGTCACTGCAGAGGTTTTACTTTCTCCAAAACTGTTTGAGATTCAATGATAAGAACACTCGGGACCAGAGAAAAAAGACTGAAAATCTAGCTGCTATAAGAGATATTTTTGATAATTTTGTTGAAAATATTCAAAAACATTATATGTCTTCTGAGAACCTTACTATTGATGAGATGCTCTTATCTTTCCGAGGCCGATGTCCTTTCCGTGTATACATTCCAAACAAACCAGCCTAATAAGGTATAAAAATACAAGCTCTTGTAGATGCGAAGATGTTCTATATCCTCAAACTGGAAGTATACGCGGGAAAACAACCACCAGGGCCTTACCAACTGAGTAATAAAGCGTATGATATCGTAAACCGTTTAGTGGAACCAATAATAAAAACAAACAGGAATGTGACGTTCGATAATTGGTTTACTAGTTAACCCCTTATGGTTCATCTGTTGAAAGAACATTCATTGACTTCTGTCGGCACAATCATCAAAAACAAGACATGTGTACCTGAGGATTTGAAAAAAGGAATAGAAGTCAATTGCTCTCGATTTGGGTTTCAGAATGACATTACATTGTTGTCCTTCGTACCTAAAAAGATTAAGTTGTGCTGGTTACGTCAACTTTACACTACGATAAAAATATAGAAGAATCAACAGGTTACCAAAAAAAACCAGAAATGATTACTTATTATAATAAAACTGAAGCCAGTGTCAATGTCGCAGATGAACTGAGTGCCACTTATATATAATTTATCGCGCAATAGTAAACGTTGGCCTGTGACGATTTTTTTATGGTATACTCAATATGGCTGCCATAAATGGTATCATAATCTACGGAGAAAATAATATAAGTGACAAAACACCCATGAAGCGCCGAGACTTCATTCGTAACTTAGGTTTGAATCTGATAAATAATAGCCTTCGCATTAGACAACAAAACGTACATCTTCCAAGGTAAACTCGAAAGAGGATTGCCGATCACCTTGGAGAACCTTCATCACCAGTTCCCAAAAAAATGGCTGGTATATATGTCAGGTGTGGTGGCTGTACCGAAAAAAAGATAGTAAAACAAAACACTGCTGTACGAAGTGTGAGTAGCCAATCTGTATGGAGCACGCGATTTTTGTATTTGGAAATTGTGCCGATTTGTAAGTGTAATTTTGGTGCTGTACTATTTGATCTCCAAAGACTTTTTATTTGTTTTTGTATTTTTTATAATTAGAAGATACTATAGTTATTTATTTACCAAAGAATGTGGAATTTTGTTAGAATATACGAATAAAATTTAAATTACCAAAACTTGTAGTTTTTCTAAGAAAATATAGACACTTGGTTATTTCAATTTAAAAATCGCTTTTTAATCTTAAACATAGTATTTTATTTACTCATATTGTTGAATGGATACTATTATCAATATCCCAAGTAATAAAAATACTTAATACACAACAATAATATAAAAAATCGTAATTAAACTTTTGGGTTTATCATACACACCTCATAGCTGGTGTAACACTTTCTCACCTCATTCACGCCGGGTCAAATACTGTTCGGAAACATACCAAAAAATTTAAAACTAGTCACACAATTAAAATTTGGTACGATATTTTCTCTATATTCACAATATTTTATCACGGAGCAAGTATACACGTTCGTAGCGCAATGATAGAAATTCGGCGACAGAAATCGAGAATACATTTTGGTCGCCAGTTAAAAACTCCTTCGAAACAAATTTTTTTTCAATTACTGTTACATTGGCGCCTNNNGGGGGGGGGGGGGGTATATGAGTTCGTGACTGATGGTGATCTTAATAAAAATAAATAACAAAATTGGGTTTTTGATTTATTTACACAGCTATTATTTACAGCATTAAATTATGCATCTCTACTATTCCTCTTTTTATTTCAGAGTGAGCGCGATATTTAACATCAATTTCAAATCTAATTAACGTCCTTATTTATGTCCCTGTTTGGTTATTGTCAATCAACTCATACTCATCATTAACACACGTTAAGTCTACCTGTTGCCATCATTTGTAATGTCTTTCACACACGCATCCAGTCCAATAGTCCAGTCTGCAGTCGTAATCTTCACTGCTCTGATGTTGGTAGTCACAGATTTGCCTTCCGCTAATCACTTCTCTCGCGGCGCGATTCTCTTCTCGCTAGTCGTATATCGCTGAGACTCATATCCATTCAACAACTGCCAGCTCAGATGCCTGACGCGTCTTTTATAGCCACTGGCCTTGACCTGGAAGGTTCGCTGCACCCCGATGCTAGCTGAGAGACACGAGGTCAGTAATCCAGAGCATTCTTCAGATGTCTCAAAGACACCCGATGCCCAAGGTCAGGAGTGGCACGCACCCTGATAGGCATAATAGGCACACTTTGTAAACATTGCTTTGTGAAAAGCTGCTGCATCTTCGGTTGCGACTGATAGCGCGCGCGCCAATAAATCATCCTTGCCTAGCATGCTCAAAGTATGACCCCTGTAACACTGCCCTCTCCTCAAGTCTGTTCGTACCGAACAGACTCTGCTATATCTGGCCATTCGTGGAGTCAGTCGGTCGATGTGGACAACCTTCGTCTACGCCCCATAGCCTTGACAACAAATCTGAAATATAACAGGATTGATCTTCAGAAATCTGCAGGGGCCTTCCCAACATTTCTGTAGCTTCACGCAGTACCATTTTCTCCTCTGTGGGATGTACAGCCACACCAGTTGGCCTTCTTGAAATACACCGCCCGACATTCTCTTGTCATACTGCGTCTTCATCCTGTCACTACTTAATATGAGGTGCTGTCGAGCATAACCACGAATGCCAACAAGTCTGTTACATAATTAGCTGATATAATCTGGGCTGCAGCTTCCTCTACTGTCGGTCGGCTAAACAGCAGGTCACTAGGGGAGGTGTAGCTCTCTTCCAAACAGCATCCTTGGCGGTCTGCCCTTTGTGGACTCGTGAACTACCGAGCAGTAAGCAAGGAGAAACAAAGGTACCTTTGAATTCTAATCCTTTTGGTTGTCTGCCACAATGATCGACTGGTAATGTTCAAGAGTGCGGTTAAGTCTTTCGACCATTCCATCCGATGAGGGTGTAAGGCTCTAGTCCTAGTGTTTTTATATTTCCAGAATCTTTGTTACCTCCTGGAAGACCGCAGTTTTATAGTTTTTTCCCTGATCAGAATGGAGTTCTAGTGGCACCCCAAACCTCAAGAGTACATGCTCTATATCTGCATCGGCCATAGTACGTGCTTCTTGGTTCGGAAGGGGAATGACCTCACGCCACTTAGTAAAGTAATATTGGGCCACCAGGAGATACTGATTACGTCTATCTGTGACAGGCAAGGGGCCCAGAATATCTACTGCCATCCTCTCAAATTGGGCTCTAACATCGTATTTCTGGAAATGACCTTGTCCTGTGGTTCTTAGGCCCTTCCTCGCAGTACAGGTGTCGCACAATCGACATCACTCAACTCCCTCCCGACAATGAAGCCAGTAGAATCTCAGTCTAACTATGTCGAGGGTCTTTTAGGCCAAAGTGCACACTGGCTGCCTCATTATGCTTTTTCTTTAAGACATCAGAAGCCCTGCATTCTGGGAGGACCATATGTAAAAGAGGGTGTTTCTCATCGTTGCTTTCCCAGTTTCTGTAAAGCACACCATTTTTCAGTGCGAGGGAATTCCATTGTTCCCAGTATGCTTTCACTGCTGCCCTCAGGCTAGATTTCCCTTCCTATTTTGGCCGACAGCCTGCTTCTTTCCATTTTAATAATGGCTGCAAAGTGGGATAATAAAGCTGATCTTTCCTAATACCCTCATCACTCCAGACAGATACCAATCACAAGATAAAGAACCTTTAATTCTTGTTATCTGTACCTTCGGCGGTTCACCACTATTTTCTTTCTGTAGTTCGCAATGACGACAAAATTGCTTACATGACTTCCTAGACAGTGCATCTGCATTGCTGTGAAGTCGTACATATCTGTACTGTACTTCAAAGCCATATTTTTTAAGATGATTTATCCACCGGGCTATTTCACCTTCGGGGTTCTTGAAATTTAGTTGCCAGTGCAATGAAGCACGGTCGTTCTTAGAATAAAAAGTTTGTCATAAAGGTAGAGGTAGAAGTGTGAAATGTGAAATTTCCTTTATGATGGCCAGAAGCTCCCTGCGTGTAACACAGTAATTTCTCTCAGGCTTACGCAATAACCTACTAGTTATTCTAGTGGTATTTCCTCCCCATATTTAACCTGAGATAACACAGCTCCAATGCCTACATCACAAGCATCAGTGTCGAAAATGAATACGCCCATAATTTTCGAAAATTCCTGGACTAGTGAACATATCAAAATTTTCTTTAGTTTTCTAAAAGCATCTTCACACTCAGTAATCCAATGAAATATCATTTTCGCCTCAGTGAGTTATGTAGTGGCTTGGCGATCGTGGAGAACCCAGGTAATCCCGAGGATTATTCAGATATCTCAAAGACACCTGATACCCAAGGTCAGGAGCGGCACGCGCCCTGGTGGGCATAACACACTCGGACGGTGTTCTAATAATACCGGATGTGACTTTACCTGGATTTGACCTGTCTGTGCAAACTTGTTTTGTTACAGACTACCCGATGACGACCCGGAGATGGCACAGGAATACGTAAAATGGGAATGGTAACGACGGGAGTTTAACTCCCTGGAATGGTATGGTAAGAGAATGGTGTGTTTGGCAGACTTGTCGAGGGGGTGCCTCCGGCCGCATCCTCTAAAACGGGTGTTGCTGGGTATGCCTTTCTCGGCAGTCTTGAATGAATCGCAACGATATACTGCAGTGTGGAGTGAACTGTTCTCTACGCCCGGTGGGCGAGGAGGCGGGGGACAATTCTGGGTTACCGGCTGTCCCCCAATCCTGAGTCCAAAGCACACCCGGACGCATTGGGCCGTGATTGAGATAAAGGGATTTACCGTCATGCTAAAACTTTTCCGAGTGAAAGAAGGTTACGCGCTGACGCGGTAGAGAGTGAATGTTGGAAAAATTAGCATATTTTTCGGCCAAGCATGGCGGTCGCAAAAACACAAAGTTTCCCGGTGGTACCACGAGAATGGAAAAGCGCCGAGTAAGAACTTGTTTGCGGGAGTTAACGTAAGTTAGAAACAAGTGCTCCTGGTATAACCTTAAATAGGTCTCGGCCACCAGGAGGGGAGGTTGGTGAGGAAAACGCCGGTTCCACCGGGAACTTTGGTGGGCATAACAGGCACGCTTTGTAAACATTGCTTTGTGGAAAACCTCTGCGTCTCCAGTTGCAACTGATAGCGCGCGCTCGTCGATAAATCTTCCGTGTCTCGCACGCTCAAAGAGCGGCCGCCTATAACATTACTTAATGCATATCAAAACTTAACATTACGAAATAACTAAATTAGACGAAATGATTAAATTAACTTGAGATCTTGAAAAAAATTACTCTCGTGACTTTATGTTGTCTTTTTCAAATACTGAAAACACATGAGTGAGCATTAAACTATTCGAATGGTGAGACCGGGTGCGCTTCCTTGCGTCAGGACATCCCACAACCAGGCCTCAGTGCCTTATAAATTGTTATATGGCTATCAGAAATTTGTTAAAATTTCATTAAAACTTGGCCTGCTTGCTGTACGGATTGCGAGCTTTAAATATTCTTACTCGCATCCTCTTTTTGTCTACCGATTTGAAAAATATATCCAGCTGAATAACAAAAACTGTTACATATCTCGGGGAAATGCTTAATCATTACCCTCAAATTTGCCATACAAGTGCTGCTACAATAGATCATCTTATACTTGTATGATTTTAGTAAATCGGAGACTTATTTATAAAGTTGCTGTCTGTAAATATAAACGATAATACTTTATGTTAATAAAACATTCAAGCAAAATTTTTGCACTGGTAATACTAAGGTGACTACTAAATTTAGTTTTTCTTAGTTTTGTTTGAAAGTGCCATTTGTAATGTACAACATGACGTGTGACGTCTTTTGGAACTGAAGCCTCGCTGACCCACTTTGCGAGCGCCTCTCAGTCGACACGTGCCACGAGGCAGGTGGCGGATCGCCGTGACATGTGTCCCGCGGCTTAGGCCTTCCCCCTTCACCCACCCACCTCCCTAGGCCTCTAGCAGGTCCGTGAGATTTGTTGAGCACGGAGGTTTCACGAGATAGAAAATAATCATGCACAGTTCGCCTTAATTCAGAAAACACGCACCGCAGAAGAAACAGATGACGAGCTGGATAATGCCGCCGAGAACACCCCCTCCACCCCTTAGCTAACCACAGGACAAGGTGGAAATGCACCGAGAAGAAATAGCTGACGAGAGCAAGATAAGAGCAAAGTGTTACCCCCCCCTTCCCGCCCACAACCTTCAGGAACAAGG
>NQII01004513.1:21194-94056 GCA_002778355.1 Clitarchus hookeri
TCAAATAGCCAAATTAGAGTACCACACCTCTCAAGTGCTGATGTATTTGATTTGTGTTAAATTCGAGACAATATATTCGTCCTTCAAAATAAAACAGTAAAAGACTACATTATTACAAACCCCTTAACCTTCAGGCATCATATAGTCTATGCTGAGAGGACGTAACTACGACGCTATAAGCCACACTGTCTTCCACAGTTGGCGACCAACTGTGGGACCCAGCAGTAGCATCAGTGTAACAGTACATAGCGTCAAGTTAAGTTGGCTTCCCCAACGTTGGGCCTAGATAAGCCTGCAGTATACCTCAAGTTAAGTTGGCGCCCGGACGTGGGGCCCAACGCTATTTAGTGTAGCATATATCAAACATTTATACGATATTTTTGAAACTTCTAAAAAGAATCTCAGTAATTTCTCATTCCAACATTTATTTTACTGGGCGCATGAAATAATTACATTTAAAGTAACTGATAAATTACCTGCTTTCAATATACTGCCACTGAATTTTACAATTAAACCGATTTCCACCAAACTCAGCACGTTGGTAGTTCTAAATTTATGCATTAATAAGATATATATTACATTTTTAACGTGTAATGTTTAAAGAACTCGCCTAAAATTAAAACATAAATCCCAATTCTCAATAAATTCTGAACCAAATAGTACACCATTTTTTAGCAGTTAGTGCATGAATGGATACCCATTATTTTAGTAAAGACGTCTTTTATTTTTACGCCGGCATTATTCTTGCATTGTTTTGTATCATATAGTACCCTTAAATCAATTTCATTCAAAAACTATATTCTTAAGAATCTATTAAAATCACTTAGTTATAGCTTCAACTAACTGATGGCGGAAGGTACTTCTAGAAATATTTAATTGATATTGTCTTACTATATGCCATTCCATTACGGTTTTCAACCGATAACTACTTAACCTGGTGAACAATTTGTTCTGCATGAAATATTTTTAAAACACTCACGACTCTACTATCGACACTTTTGAGGATTTTACAAAACTTACTTGCATGTATATTTCATAACGCACGCTTATTAGTTATATCGGTAACTATCTGTTTCTTTGCAAGAAATTTTTACCTGTGCAAGTTTTTACTTAACGTAAATAATATAACTTCTGCAAATAATTTTGTTGTTATTATAACGTGATTCAAAAACAAGACAACTTTCATTTTCTCTTAACCTTATGCCATAACTGTGGGAAGCAAGATTACAGCTTTTTCATAGTGACGTCATTCGAAGGGGTTTGTAAAATTCGCGTTATCGTAGTACCGTAAGCTACATTTCACCGTCCTGTATACATTCGCGTCTGTGTCATTTGCTTATCCTGCAAAAGTAAGGAACTGTTTTTCCTTTCGGTTTGGTAGTACGTGATTGGGTTACCCTATTGTTAGCTGTTTCCAGTTGGTGCCGGGCAGCCCGGGACTGTCAAACAAAACGTAGTTCAGTGAAAACATTGAAGCTCAGACTCAAGTGAAGTATTTTCTTGCTTCAAATAATAACGTGAATTGAGTAGATCTGTAGTTATTTGCCATGTATAAGTATAAACAGTATTGTTCCATATACCTACAAAATAAAATAATGTATTTTATATGCTCCTTATGACACCACATTGTTTACAATTTCTCCTTTATTTTACGGAAAAGTGCTGGCAAAATTTGCTCGCAACTCCCTTCGCAAACTCTCCATAAAATTACGGATACGTAGGTTTTTAAAAACGGACTTTCCGTAAATTTTACAAAATTTTCCGTGAATTCACGGAACCTCTACGTAAATTTGCTAAACTTAGTTAATTTTCTATTTTTACGTTTCAAAAAAGCGATAACGAAAAAAACATTCTTAATTTAAGTTATGCGGCGCATAAAAATTATATTAAAACAATTAAAATTATTTTACACCCGAGCCGGGATATTAAGTGGAGTCAAACAAGTGAAAATCTACGATTAAACATTCACCTACGATCTTCTCTTAAGAATATGTGGAACAACTTTGGTTTTTGTATTGTAGTCGCATAAGTAGATATTTTTCAGTTTCTGTTAACGTTTGCGCGTTTTAAGCGTTGCTAACTTTTATAGACCCCTGATGCTGCTCTCAGATTATAGCATATGGGTATCGTGCCGGTTTTCTCTGGATCTTCCGTTTTCCCCACCCTTGCATTCCGGTGCTGCTCCAAACTCACATCGCTTCACCTTCATCGGCTTTCAAGACCTCGATGATAAGAGCTGTCCAAATATATTCATTTACTTATTTGCTCAAATAAAAAAATCCTCACACTTAAAACGAGCAGCCAATAACGATATACACGTACATATTACATAGGGAGACAACAAACAGTTATTTCGCATCGACGAAAACGTATCTCTGCCAACGATGTGTTTGAATAACCTTAACCTCGGTTGATATAGAAATAACATCACAACGTGGCTACTACAAACGAAGACACTGACGTCGCTTCGATATATGAAACACTGCGGCATCTAGCATTTTTGCTTAAAAATAATTCCCATTTTTTTTTGTCTACACATATTAGCGGAGAAATTATTTTTTTTCGCGAAACAGCATAACATACGCCGGACTTCAGTACTACGCGTTTACACAAGTATTAAGCGTTGAATGCTGTCTGAATGATAAGCCGTTTTGGTATTATACTGGCAACTTGGCATTCAGTAACTTCGGCAGTAAAACTGAAGAGATTTGCCTACAAACCTCCGACACATTCCAGGAGACAGTTCAGTCTATCAAGAAAGTTATAAATAAGATCCTTGGGTATTTTAAAATACATATTATCTGAAAATATATTTCCGCGAAATTTTACTGTCTCTAGGTACGAGGCATTTCTCTATATAGTCCATTCATGGCTGCTTAAATTTTTCTGAAGCAGTGCTTAAGTTATACTTTCATGCTATTCTCCGCCTTATGCAACCAAAGCATACATTTGTCTAGAAAATTACTCGAAGGGGGTAACGCACCGCATTCGTGCGCACTCAGTTGTATAAAAATTTTGCACGAGAACTGTTTGTTACTAGACATCGTTATCGCACATGTTTTTCCTGTGTTTTCATTCATATTTACTATAAACGAAAAAAATATATGTTATAGATAATCTGTAAGTAAGAGTTTTTTTATTTAACCAAAAATCTGATACTCTTACGTTGACAGGCGTGTAAAATGATTGTATCGCATGACATAATTAGGAAATACCCAAACACGTCAAACATGGAATGATTCATCACAATTTGTATTCAAAAAGTGTGGAGATACAGCGAATAGACTGTACGTAGCAATGAAGTGTCGAACCCGCCGCTCGGCTAACAACTATCCGCATTTCCCAAGTTTTACCACGAAATTACCAACTGCGCTAGTTGCCGAACAAGGCGCTTACCAGACCGTGGGGCTCGTTAATTAAAGTTACCGAACTTTATACCTCTAGGAGATTGCCGTGTTGCTTCCAATCACCGCGTATAACGACGGTTCATCCCGGACGGCATAACTGTGGAACAGGTATACGTTTTTTTATTCGTTTGAAAAACATATCACAGCAAAGTTTCTTTTACCGGAAATATTAACATGTTGGTAGGTAATGTTATAAAACGGTTGATCGTGTGACCATTATAAAAGAAAAGCTAAGGGAGAAGCATAAACATTTTAAAAGAAGCAAATTAGTTAAATTGTATTATCCCCTCAACGTATTATCCCAAATATTCTTGTTCACGCTTGGCTTACTGCAGGATTGGTGAAATCACGGTCGGTGCAGTGCAAGTCCAGAAGCTAACACCAATATAGATATCACCTTATTCTGGGCGATGTTATTGCCTGCTACTGACACACCAACTACTTTATAATTAGTTGCTTCTTGTGACATGGAACCCTTTCTGTAGGTCCCAAAGTGCCAGATTTAAAGTATTCTTAAGTTCGTTTCACACAAAAAAATTTCTTCTTTTGCAACACCTGAAACGAAAAATGAATGTGTACGTTAAGAGGTTAAAGTTAAACCTTCGAATAGTCCACTTCATATTCATGCCTCACAGTACTTACTGATTCTGAGGTACTCATTATTTTCAGGTGCTCTAGAGAAGCATTATTTCGGCCCATACTGCATTTCAGCTAACTTTCTTTTCGTTATCAAAAGCCCAATGAGCTGCGGGCTTTTCAGTCGTTTATAGTGATACTTACCAATCACAAATTAAATTAGCATCACTGTTTGAGAATCAGAAGGGCCACTGGGCATTAATGCCTCGCTGTTTGCGGTATCATTTCTTTGGCAGCAAAATCGTGGACAGAAGATCTGAACGTGTTAATTTGTACACGACATATGCATATGGCATAATATCCCAGCAAATGATAAAATTAATCGCATAACGTGTTATCTACAGTCTCATGTAAATCTCACAATTTTATACAAAATAACAAAAAGTGAAATATATAGTGCAGAAGACGGTGAAAATATTTGGACGGCTTTCCCTAACAACAAGGTCTTGAGAACGGATGAGGGTGAAGCGTGCTGAGTATGGAGCAGCGCCGGAATTCAAGGGCGGGGAAAACGGGATATCACCGAGATAATCCGCCGAACAGATTCATCTCGTCGCTGATTCCCACATGCGAATATCCAGGAGTGGCCCCGCCGGGAATCAGGCCACTGCGGTAATATATAGTCTTAAGCCATTCAGTCCCTATGTGTACAATTGTGTACGTGTTGCACTGAAGATCTATATGGTCGGCGCTGTACGCAGGAAGCACAATTACAAGTGTGATGGTATCTTTCCTATGGGTGATTTTATTTGTGGTCTTTGGCTACAGCTCTGGTATCTGAATTGTCCATTTCATTGTAATCTAACATACGGCACGTTTTTCGTTGGTTGTGATATTTATGTTATTACACATCCGCGTAGAGTAAAAAAAAATTAACTTTTTTAATTACCTGAAACTATATATTGACATGGGACTAAAAATGTGAATTTTATTTATAAAATATGTTTGCTAAGAATTTACATAAATTGAAGGATGACAACAAATAAAACGTATACGAAAATTATATTATAATAAACAATTAAATAGTGTTTTTGATAACAAATATTGAAAATTATTGAAAATGAATCATTTTAAATTGGTTTATTGTAGCATTTATTTTGCCCCTAAGTTGAGGAGTATTAGGCAAGAATACAGTAGAAAATTTTGTTTTTTGTTATATAAATGTTAATGTTTTTGTGTCTTGTTTTTGCAGACATATTGTGTTTTCTTACTACTTTTTTTTATTTTTGCCAAATAGAATTTTTAAGCTTTTCATATGACCTCGAAGTTAAATCAAAACAGCTGTCGTGTAAAATTACGACAACGTAGGCTAAAGATTGGGGGAAAAAGTAGATAAGTGGTGTAATTAGTGGTAGTTTACAGTTTCTGAACAGCCAAAATAAAAATTTATCCAGGAAATTGAGTTATAGCATATTGGTAAAATCTTAAATAATGTGTGTTTGGAAGCGCTTATTAATTGCGATGGAAAACAATTGGTCACAGGAAACTTTTTTTCGTAGCGGTGATGACAAATAAAACATACTGTGTAATGCCAGAGCTCTTGTTTATCTGCATGTCTGCATTTTTTGAATGTGTGCAAAAGTGAAATTAACCGCCATATCCCTAAGTGTTTAAATGTACAATTCAATAATATACTTATAAATAATTATTCACGGGGAATTACCGCCCCTCTCAGGGCTTATTCCTTAGGTCATTTGGAGAAAGAAAATGTCAGATGAATGTGGATCCTATTCCTAATATATACATAGTAATTAGAAAAATTCTAATGAGAAAGGAACAGAAAATAACCCTTTCCGAAGTAAAAAAAAAGATTACTTTTAGTATTTATTGTTTACAGTTGAGTATCGACCAAAACTTCGCCGTATTCTTCTGTGAAAAATGTACTTGGCATTGCATCACAATCACTACATTGCACAACCAAAGGCACACAATTACTACATTGCACAATAAATAAGCAGGAACGTGGCGTGTTCACGCAGTGCACAGTGAAACAGTCGCACTTCAGAATTGTGAATATCACGCGCTGTTTACAGCGATAGTCAAATGGGCAGCAACATGTCACAAGCTTATCACAGTAATGCGTTTCCAGTTTTTCAAATTACTCTGTACGTATTGCGAGTAAGACCCCGCATTTATGTAACAATTTTCTCCAAGTGACCCAAGGAATAATCTGTGTTAAGTGGCAATTAATTCCCGTGAATCATCCTCTAGATTGAAAGAGGTGGGGTGAAGATAGGTGAGCCGACCCACGTTATTATGCAGGGTAAACACTTTGGCAGCGATCTCCAAAAATGTTGGGCTTGTTGATGGATAGGTAGGGCTTAGCCTCTTGTCAACAGCGAGGACATAAGGGACGACGGGAGTTGCTCAGAGAGGCAGGAGCGGAGAAGGAATCTGCCGTGGTCTGTAGCAAGGAACCATACTAGCGTTCGCCTGGAGTGACTTCGGGAAACTACGTGAACCGAAATCTCGAAGACTGAACCAGGGATCGAACCCGAGTTCTCCGGAATGCGATTGTGAAGGTTTACCAATGCGCGTCCTCACTCGACTTTCAGCGTGTTACGAAATGGTAAAACGAGTGACGATAACTGAATATGGAAAAGAGCAATTTCCGTTTCGCTTCCAGTAGAGCGGAAAACTTCCAAGTTGTTGCTTAATAATGGCAAATAACGAAAGTAACAATTTCGGCATTAGATAAACAGGTAGTAAATGGTATTAGAGGCGAGATAGATAGCGACTTATTCCTGTATTATGTAACGTTTCGCATACATTTGCTGAAGTCACAACATGTACACTTTTGTATACACTAGGAGCGAAATTTGTTAAACAGAGATGCAGCACAGTGTGATCTAGTCGTCTTTCGCGTGAAATGAAAGAGTCCGCTGTTATACCTCACGTGCATTATCTCATGAATATTATCATAGGAATCAGATATAATCTGATCAAAGCCAAAGTGTGATGGACGCCCCAAAGGATTACAACTAAGATATTTCAAACTCGGATGTTGGGACTTTGTGGATTAAACTATTGAATGTGAAAATATAACATAGATAAGGGACTGTAGACTAAACCACCTGCTCTGGTACGGTTTTATGCTTTATTTAAAAAAAAAAAAAAGTTAAAAGTGTTGTAAGTAAGAACATTTTTTATAACTGCTGCACCGAATATTATATACTATTTGTTTCGTTATAACAGCCAATGAGCTGCAGACTTAGTTTTCGACTATAATAATATGAAGCATATATTAACCTAGAACAGCAGCCCGGCTTACGAATCAGTTTCTCACCACGGAAGATCACTGTTCATGAGACTCAGAGAGACCAAAAATATCCTTTACGTGCATATGCACATGATAGTGTACACTGCGTGAGAATGGGTTCATGATAAAGTACTATCCAAATTATTAAGATATTAATTCCTTAATTGGAACTGATGAAAAATATCCGTCACGGAGTAAAAAGTTATTTTAAAACTTAGAGTTCTGCGGACGTAATTTTACGTCTACTGAATTAAACCGAGTCGTCTGGAGTTTGCCGTAACATTGCGACATTTGCGTTTCATTTTAAGAAAGAGGCGGAAAAATGTTACTCCGCCAACAGTTTTCATAACATTATCTACACTACAATGTTACGTCAGCAATACACAAAGTGACCATTACTCAAACAAACACGATGAATTGTATGTTATTCTACGGAGAAAAGAACATTTAATTGGGACACTTTCAACTAGACAATTATACTGGCAGAGAGTCGGCCAGTAATGAACGTTGTCCAGTATAGTATGTATGTCGGTGTTGTGTGAACCAATATGGGACGGTTGTAAATGGGAAAACAGAGACCAACAAAACTGATGGTCACGTAGTCGTGAATATAGGTGACTCATTTACAGCTTATTTTGTGGCCGTACATTTGTACGGCACTCGAAGTGTTAGCAGTGATATTTGATGTTTTAATTTGTAACGGAAAAACTTGAATACTTGTGAAATTGAACAAAAATTTTTATTGGATTTCCATTGCCTACAATGACTACAAAAAATTAACCAATAAAAAACTAATAAAATAATACATAGATTACACCAGGTATTAATGTTGTTTCTGAAGTTTAATGTAATTTTTGTGTTGAAAGTGAATTCAAATCTTGATTGGATCTCAATTGCCTACAATGACTACGAAAAATATTAATAAAAAAGTAATAACACAACATATATTATATTTCGTAGTCGTTGTAAACAGTGCAGATCTAATGAAAATTCGAATTCAGCTTCACCACACGATTGCCATTAAATTTCAGAAACAACGTGAATACTTGTTGCTCGACGTGTAGAGTACAGCTACAGAATAAATAAATATACAGAATGAAAATAGCGTGGAGGCTTTTTTTTTCATGTGGCCGCATCCATCCATTGATTGGCTACGCGAACCTCTAGAAAGGAGTCTTGTTTCTGATTGGCTACTGCGTGCTGCGAAAGGTACCCTATTGGTAGATACTTGTGAAATTCGCGTAATTATTTAACGCCAGACTAAACTCCATGACGTATGTTCGTTTGACTGTTGCTATTGGCAGAAAAATTGAGCAGCTCGTCCCAAGGATGTTTTCAACCAATAGTAAATTGTCAGATGTTGAACAACATATCCCCAGTAAAACGGCCACACGGGTATATGACACTGTATACATGCCAGTAGCCAATGAAGTCACGAATTGTGCCCAAGTAGTTACAGGGAAGTGAGGTCTAGCCTGGTACCGGATAACAACGAAAAATTTGCAAGTCTCTGCCTATTGGCTAGACTGGCGAGTAAGTACCCGGGCGCTGATCGGTGAACAGCGTTGTGACATGTTGATGGACGGTGACGCCGTTTTACTGCGGCGTGCGGCTGGATTTCACGATATAAGTGAGTTTTCCTCTCCTGTATTCTCAAGTAATATGTGTTACGACGCTCCTGAAAATTCCCCATTTACATATATAATATTTTAAAAGTCATATGTGAATTTGCAGCACCGGTGGTAGCAGGCGCTTGCGATGATGGAAACATCAGTAATATTGTCGTTCAACAGCAAACAGCCCTAGCCTGTGCCACAGGCAGAAATATGTTTAGGGGCTGGGGGGTCCTTCATTGATAAAGCAGTTCCTATAAACATTTCCAACCCGGAATACAACAGTAGATGTAAGTACAGGTATTTTTTATTTTACTTGTTTTTACTTCCTTTTTATATAGCTTAATTTACCTAAACTATTTGTTATATGTGTCCTTCACATTTCANTTTTACTTGTTTTTACTTCCTTTTTATATAGCTTAATTTACCTAAACTATTTGTTATATGTGTCCTTCACATTTCAGTTCGTTTGGGGGAAGGGGGGTTTTATCCGGAACAAACTCCCTCTCACCTATGACCCTAGCGTGCAAAACTCGTTATAAATTTGATGAAAACAATAGACTTTCTTGAAATCTCATTTTCCATCCTAAACAACTGAAATACTAAATAAATAAATAAGGGTATTTAAAAAGTTACAAAACTCTAAAAATGCACATTACTTAACACCTATGCAGGCCCGTAGTAAAAGCCCTTGTCCTAGTTCCCTTAGGTTACTGCTGGGGCTATCATTGTATAATAAAGTACACACGTAAACTTCATATTGCTTTCTTACGCACATGGTATTAATTAATTCTACTCTCAATATCGCCTAACTCAGCCTTCAGTAATAAATGTAAAGTACTGTTTTGAGATACTGCTTGCCAAATTTAACCAGAAACGTTCAAGCCGAAACTGGCTGGATCGCCCATATGTGGCGATGGTATGTCGTTGTCATGTGCTTTATACGAACAAAGGTACAACAAAAATTTCAGTCATATTATACTATTTAAGATGTTTCCACCCATTAAAAAATCACGTCCTGCCAGGGAATCGAACGAGGGACCTATGACCACATGTCTGTTGTTCAGATAATTTTATCCAATTAGCATATATTTTTTTAAGTTTCATACAGTTATATGTATGATGCTCCCAAAGCCATGCTTTAAAAAGGCGTGGTACAATAACAACATACTTCACGAACCTGCAACATAATTTATAAACTGTGGAGCATATTGGAAACACGAACCATCAAAATCTGTGCAGATGAGCAGTGGGGCCTCATGCCTTCTCATTATAAATTACGTACATTTACGTAATAATCTCAGGCAACCAGCTCCGGATAAGGGGCGTGGGGGAGGGGCATGATTACCTGATCCATTTGTCACTACTTTGGTCCGGCTTGTGCAGCGGAAGAGTACGGCAGCTTTTCCTTCTGAAATCTTTCTCCTCCACAAATACTTTCCTTTGGGTTTTTAGAAATATCTTTATTGACCAAGACCCATGCCTGTTTCAGTCTAATGGTAGACGTAGCAAGAGTTATAAAATTGCTTCGTCGGAAATTGTTGGTACCATTCTGGTCTCGGGCATGAGTTTGAGTCCTTTATACAGATTGTCCCGAAATATGTGGGAAGTAATCGGAGTGTGGATAGTACACCGCAAAACAACATAAAATGTCCCGTAAACATATATCATAAAGTAAATTGGTTCCTAGTTATATGTGGCGACGCTAGCGCTCGTCGTGCTAGTCGTCTTCGTCGGCTTCAACTCTGCGCGGTGGTATGCTCTATGCTCGGCTCCGATCCCCTCCCTTTTCTTCCCCTGTTTTCTCTCTCTTGATTTCCTCTCCTCTCGTGTGTCATATTTTTTTGATGAGACCAGATTATTTAAGTCGTTGCACGGCTCGTGCTCCTTCTATTCAAGGCCCTATCGTCGCCTTAACGTGTTCCTGAAGATCTGCTACAATGAATTACATTGCCGATTTGTCAACCAAACGACTTATTGCCGTGATATAAGGCGTTTTGTATTTTGTTCCATCGCCTGAGCCACTGAGCGAATGAGCTATTCAAAACGGTGAGTCGTGGACTACGAGTTTGTGTGTTAGCTGGACTTCTTAATTGTTTTAATGTCTTGTATGGAGTAGATGTGTTGTCTTCGGTATGCAGTAGGGTGAGCGTTTTTTCAAACTTGTTATCACGGTCGCCATTCCAAATTTGGTTTTGGCTTTAACTAAAACCTAGAGTTGCTGTATTATTCCTGCTTTAACGTGTTGTGTTTAGTCTTGTTTGCTGCCCAAGAATAAGTGCATTTTTTTTNGAGTTGCTGTATTATTCCTGCTTTAACGTGTTGTGTTTAGTCTTGTTTGCTGCCCAAGAATAAGTGCATTTTTTTAAAAAAGCTTCGTGTGCACGAATCTTGCGTTGGGCGTAGTCAATCTTTTTTAATTGTGTTCGTTCATTGATATTTTATTCGGCAGGAGCTCCGACGGGTCATTTGACTGCCTCCTCCTAAACTTCAATTTCATGTAGTGTTTTTAAATGAACATTTTAACGGGTGGGTTTATGAAAAGGAAGTTTTATTGGGCTCATAAAGCTGCCCTGCTTTTTTAATTGCTCTTATTGTCAGTANGAGTTGCTGTATTATTCCTGCTTTAACGTGTTGTGTTTAGTCTTGTTTGCTGCCCAAGAATAAGTGCATTTTTTTTTAAAAGCTTCGTGTGCACGAATCTTGCGTTGGGCGTAGTCAATCTTTTTTAATTGTGTTCGTTCATTGATATTTTATTCGGCAGGAGCTCCGACGGGTCATTTGACTGCCTCCTCCTAAACTTCAATTTCATGTAGTGTTTTTAAATGAACATTTTAAGGGGTGGGTTTATGAAAAGGAAGTTTTATTGGGCTCATAAAGCTGCCCTGCTTTTTTAATTGCTCTTATTGTCAGTATAGTCATGTATATTGCTTTAATTGTGTTCTACAAATAGCAATTGTTTTAAAATAATATTTAATCAACACAGAAATGAATTGTATTCATGTCACGTTTTAATCTCTGTGTGGATCTGAAAATAAAGATATAGTTCTCAACACTACTTATTAATTGCCAAGTTGCTATGTTCTAAAATCAACTGTCCTGTTTTGTTTTTCATGTATCTTTTATTGGTAAAATATGTGCATCACAACCGAATTTTGTACGTAATTTATTTGTGTTTCAGCACTATACCTTCCAATGTTGTACTGTATTTATTCGTAAAAGTCTTCCTAAAACAATCCAGTTCAAGTAGCTGAAGCCATGTTCGTGTAACAGCAGTGATACGCCACTCTACAAGAAGTGCTCAAAATGTCCACTTTGTGTCGGAATGCTGGCCTCAACACGCCGCGTCATTAATTTANTAGTTCTCAACACTACTTATTAATTGCCAAGTTGCTATGTTCTAAAATCAACTGTCCTGTTTTGTTTTTCATGTATATTTTATTGGTAAAATATGTGCATCACAACCGAATTTTGTACGTATTTTATTTGTGTTTCAGCACTATACCTTCCAATGCTGTACTGTATTTATTCGTAACAGTCTTACTGAAACAATCCAGTTCAAGTAGCTGAAGCCATGTTCGTGTAACAGCAGTGATACGCCACTCTACAAGAAGTGCTCAAAATGTCCACTTTGTGTCGGAATGCTGGCCTCAACACGCCGCGTCCTTAATTGACACTTTCAAATACTCCAGGAATTGCATGTATATGCTGGCGACCTTGTTCCACTCACTGGCAACGCATTGCTATTCCCGAAACTGAAGTAGCACAAACAATCGCCTTGAGATGCCCCCACAGGTAAAAGTCTAGTGGATTGAGATCCGGGAAGCGTGCGGGCTAGGCGATTGGTTCTGCACGGGCTATCCACCTATGCCAGACAGTTANCTTTCAAATACTCCAGGAATTGCATGTATATGCTGGCGACCTTGTTCCACTCACTGGCAACGCATTGCTATTCCCGGAACTGAAGTAGCACAAACAATCGCCTTGAGATGCCCCCACAGGTAAAAGTCTAGTGGATTGAGATCCGGGAAGCGTGCGGGCTAGGCGATTGGTTCTGCACGGGCTATCCACCTATGCGAGACAAGCAATAAAACGCATATCCTTCCAGCTGATCACATTGACATGTAAACCTCGTAAACATTAGACTATAATCAATACGTGTGGTACAACGATGATAGGTCTTCCATGGAGGCAGGTGCGTAACGTGGTGATTCTACGTAACATTTTTTTTCCTTCTATGTGAACTTTGCCCAGCATGTGGTTTTCACCTGTTCGGTAGGTGATTGAAGCTGTTGGTGTAATAATTTAACCCATTCGATTCGGGTTGGCACAATTCAGTTCGTAATGCGTAGGATGCTTACTTTTGTCTGGTACCGCGCAGTGTGAGGCTCAGTGGCCAATTATGTTCCCAGCTGGTAACTGATTTTTAAACCGTGCCTCTGATGTAAAAACGAAACCCGTTCTGTGACGAGTTAAGTACAGCACGCGTCTAAAAATATCTTGTTTGCAACACCTGAAATCGTACATTAAAGTTGGGGTGAAATGTTTAGTTACCGCATTGTGCGTGTGCTAGAGCCAACTATTAAGGCAGTGCCTAACAGCTGGCAGCTGCGAAGTTTTAATAGGGAATCACGTGTTAAGGAAATTGCTCCTTAGTGCGTCAATTTTAATGATAGGCGTTTCAAACAACATGTATTCTTGAATATTTTTTTGGAGAAGATCCCTGCAAGAGTACTTTTTCAATATAGATAGGCACTATGTTATTTTTTGTAAAATTTAAATTTTAAAAATTCCTTACAAACATGCTATACATGTTATAGAATCATCTCCGCTGTAGGGAACGTCTACCAAAAAATTCGTGAAGAATACATTTTGTTTGAAACTTCTATATTTTAAATTAACGCACTGAGGCAAAATTTCCTTAACATGGGATTTCCTATTAAAATTTTGCAGCTGCCAGCCTGTAGGCAGTGCCATTAATGATTTGGTAGGTTAACACATTCCATGCACCAAATCGTAAGCAAATTGCTTACGTTTGAATGTTTTCCGGGGCGGAACGAGGACTTAGGTCACACAAAATTGCAGCTGCGTGTTCTTACGCCACGCGAGTTTTGCATGGTCTTCAGGTAAGACTTTCTCGCACGCAGTATATAAGTACGCAGAAACGAAATTGTATGGGAAATCCTTTTAGGTGGGCGTACTCGTTCTCTGAATGGGTGTGCGAGGCTTTAGGAACGGGCCTTGTGATGAATGGCTTCTGCGTGCTGCCAAAGGTCTCTTATTAATTAGCTCGTCTGCCAGCTGGCGAGTAGATTACCATGAGCAGTTTGGCGTACGGCGTTCCAGCATTCTGCAGGGGTGCGAAAATGTAGCTCCGCATTCTTTATCGTGGTGCATTCACGGTTACGTCCAACGGTTAGGTCCAACTTTTCTGGAGCCCTGGTAAAGTTTTACTTCCAGGGCATGCCTCCACCTCATGCAAACAAAGCTTAACAGAGTGAGTGAAGAGTGAAGAGATTCGGGCGAATCTTAACAGCGAGGTCTTCATAGCTGACGAGAGTGATTTAGGTGAGTATGGGGCAGCACCGAAATTAAAGGGTGGGGGAAATGGGAGATCCCCGAGAAAACCCGCCGACCAGTGGCATCGTCCTTCACGATTCCCACATGCAAAAATCCGGGAATGACCCGGCCGGGAATTGAACCCGATTCGCCATGGTGGGAGGCAAGCAGGCTAACCGCTCTGCCACCGCGGCCTCAAAGCTTAACCGAGTATAGAAAATTACACCAGAGGGACAGCGCACGACATTCGTGCACCCTCAGTGTAATTATATTTTGCTTAAGAACTATTACGTATTAGGCATTACCAATACACATATCTTCTCACTGTTTTAATTCATGTTAATTGCAAATTAAATGTTATAATTTACTAATAAAATATAAATAAAAGTTCAGCTTAACGAAAAATAAGGTACTTTTATGCTAACGCAAGTATAAAAGGCTTATGACACATCGCATTTATAGGAAACCAACCAGCAAACGTGTCATACATATGGGATGATTTTTCTAAGGTTTGATTAAAAATGTGGTAAGAAACTGCGGATAGCCTATACTCTGTGACTGTGAGGTTGGCGTGCGTGGCGGGTGGACTTCGCACCGCTCGGGATGATCTCCGGCCATACCAACCTGACAAGGTCGGTTGTTTCTTGACCACCGTGGTTAAGAAGCCTCCCTAGAATTACAATTTTAACTCCTCGAAGTCTCGTGTGGCAGCAAGGAAGCATTGTGATGGTGACAGAATTTTAAACAGCGACTATAGAGATTTATTAGAGCAATCTGCATAGAAATGGTACAGAATTATTTTCATAATTTAAAGCATTGTTTTCTAGAATAATAAATATCGTAAACAGAGGGTGGCTTACGGTGATTACTGCTGATTTTTACAATTTAAAACAACAACATTAACAAATGTATAATTTTCCAATATAATGACGACTTTTATGTCTATCATGAAAACGTTTTCCATTGAAATATTCAATATTTCTTTAAGAAATTAGAATATACATAATTTGTTACAATGATAGCCGTATGGCAGCTAGGGAGTACCCTTAGTCAGCGTCAGACATGGTCATTACTTAAGTGCTAAGCCGGAACAGTCGCATTTCTCCAGGAGCACACTGATGTAACCCGGGAAAATATGACAGGCAGCTTTCAAACATGTCTGGTGTCATTTTTTGATAGAAACAAACACGTGATCCTATTTTTCCCACATATGTGGAACAGAAAATCTTTGGTAAAATATATTTTTTTTTTAATCTAGGAAAGAATATTTTATGTAGTAAAATTACGAGAAATTAACTTGATACATCTTAAAAGTGCAAACCTTTGAACAATAACCACGTTATAGAGGTTACGGCCAGTACTCAACTACCCGATGTTTTGGTTGACCAGTTCCTGTTCTGCACATAAACAAGACGCGTGGCCATTATAAAAAAAATGTAAATAATTTCAAGTAACTAAAAACATTCAAAACTAAAAAAGTATTAGTATCAACCACGCTCGTGTCGCCGCCGCCAGATTGGCCACTCCGCAAACAATTTATTGCTCAATTCTCTCTGCCCCACCCCTGACCCTTCTCAAAGATGGGGCTTGATGGGAAGGTGGGAAGGCAACGCATACACCAGACGAAGCCGCGAGTGGTCATTCTATGCCGACCACCATGTGCAATAAACGTCTCGTTGCGGCTCGCACCATATGCGGGACTTGTAGACATAAGTGGAGAAGAAACCAACCATCCCGGAAAGGCGCCTCGTTACACTGACAGCCGGTATTTCACTCTCAAGTTCTTCTTCGACCGGCCGGGTCACTCCGGTTTTTCCCACGTGGGAGCCCTGATAGATTGATCACCCGAGGTAGACTGGCCTTATGTTGAGCTTACATTTCAGCGTTCATGTTTAGTATACGTTGTCATTAACTGCTTTGGTTGTTGTTTTATTGAATAGATTTCTCCTTGTTTAAAGAGTATCAACTTAAAGAGTTTTCATGACGCTGTTTCACGAATTTTTCAAGACTAGTGGTCGGTGGAACTACTGCGTCGTGGACCGTTTCCCGATTTACTATTTCCTTCAATTTTATGTTTCCTTTTTAATTTTTTTCCTGTCTAAGCACACACAACAACACAATTTAATCCCTGCCTAGAGTTGGATTGAAGGTTTTTTCGTCTTATACTTACCGCATGGTACATCTGTGCGTTTATTTAGAGTTCTATATTATTATTTTAAATACCTAGATTATGATGTATGAATTCCCGTTTCCGTTTTAATTCATGCAATCGCTTTATCAAACTGGAACATTTTTATCTGTGTAGCAAAATGCAGTCGAAGGTAGTATACTTGAATCATATTCACAGACAGCTCGTTAGGTTATAACTACGGTTCGTTGTTTAAAAACAATAACATTAATATTTAAGATAATACGGTGTTTTATATATGTAACGACGCCCCAATTTCACTTTATTGGACTTTTTTATATTACATAATCCTTACCCATGAGAAAAAATTACTGTTATTAATTATAAATGAATGATGTCGTTATGTAGGATTTCGATTTTTTGCGATTATTTTGTTACGCGAATTGTAGAAAATAATCATGCCATGAATGTTTATAATACAATCGTATATAGGTTTTGATATATTTTGATCAATCATAAATTTTGTGTTGTATATTATTGTATGGTAACAAAGTAAATGAAACGACCAGGTACTTCTCCACGTCGTAGCTCTGTAATATTCTTTTTCCCAATGTTTAGCAAATGATTCGTAAACAATGCTGTTGCTCTGGATGAATAGTGGTTCTTGACACTCTCACCGAACATTAAGCTCGCAGCTCATTGCTTACGATAGCATAGCAAATGCAGTCCATTCCCGGTCCCTTCCAATTTTTCTGAAGCCCTGCTAAAGTTCTACTTTCTTAATATTCTTCCGCCTCGTGCAAAGAAGGCTTAACCAAGTCTAGAAAATTACACCAAAGGTACAACGCACCGCACTTACCCGCACTCATGGTAATAATATTTTGCAAAATAACTATTTCTTACTTGATATTACCAACACACAAGTTTTCTCACTGTTTCAGTTAATATTAATTATAAACAAAATATTATAATTTTTAGACAAAATATAAATACAATTTAAACTTGACTGAAAATAATGCTCTGTTATGTTCTTTTATGTTAACACAGGTAGAAAACGCTCGAGATTCGTAACATAATTAGGAAGTTATCAAACACGTCATACATGAGCTGATTTTTTAAAGGTTTGAATCAAAAAGTGAAGAAACCACTATTGCAGCTAAAATAAGTCATGACTAGAAATGCTTGACATTTGTTGAGTTAGAAGGAGTGAATGAACATTTTAGGTCACAAGTGCGCAGTATTTGGGACGTTGAACAGTAAAAGGATTCCATGATATAAACCGCACATACCACAGTGCCCATTAAATTAAGTTTCTCACAAACAAGTCTACGTTATTTTTGAGACTATATGATGAGCTCTCGTAAATGGCTGCTGTTAATATTATCAATCACAGACTCATTCTATTGCTCTGGGATATGAGAGAGCGTGATACTGACGTTATTACGACCACAAACCAATATTGGTTAGTTTAATGCCTACACTTGTAAATTTATCTATATATGTAAGGGTCAAAACACAGAATTGAAAAAGCCACATACAATGCTAACTGCAACCGGACACGCCAGCGAAATGGCGTCACTAGTCAGTAAAATGTATGAACGCTATTCGCCAATAGAGCACCTGGTAACTTACTCCGCAGCCGACAGCCCAGCCAATAGCGAACATTTCGCGTCATGCAGTAGCCAATCAGACACAAGGCCCGTTCCTAGAACCTCGCGCAGCCAGTCAGATAACGGACACTCTCACTTCAAAGAAACCGCTACGCCATTTATCTCTTTGTACACGGTTAAAAATATCTGTATATTTACGGAAATGTACGGTAAAAATACCAAAACGTACTCTGTGAATGTATAAAACGGATCCGAGATCCATACATACAAAACACGGAACCTCTCTATATTTCTAACAGCTTGGCGTTTGGGAACTAACAATGCTGGGGCTAGATGAAGTTTTCTTCACCTAATATGTAAACACCCCCGCCGGATATCAGTATGTGATAGCCTGGCTTGTAAGAATCGTGAACTTCTATCTTTTTGACTAAGTTCAAATACCGCTCTTATAAAAAACTGTTTTTAAAATGTTGAAGTTTTTTTCTTATACACTGGCAAACACCCTCCTGGCCAATTAAACTTATTTCATTCGTAACCTCTTTTTATAAGGCGAAAGTACACAACAACCAACAGTTATAGCAAATTCACGCAGAGTTTCTGTGAATTCAGGGAAATTTTTTTGGCATGTAACGGAAGGTTCGTTATTAAAAAAAAACTAATTTTATGTTATATGAAAAAAAATGTCAAAGTAAACAGGACTTTTTGTAATTTCACAGAAATTTTTACTGACAGTGTACTATCTACTCAATAGTGATACATCGCTCGGTAAGAACAAGCTATGAGTTGCAAACTGAAAATTAAAATTTTTGATGGCGAAGAACAACAAATTAGGAAATTAATTGTTACTGAACAGGTAGCGCCACTGATTATTCGCGAATAAATTGGAACACACAGTAGACTTCAGTACTATACATGCACCTCGGCTGTTGTCATACTTCTATTGGCTGCTTGTGTCGTTTCCGCATTTGACCAAGCCACTCATAATTCCGCAACTCCTACACTCTACCGTCGTGATTAGTGCGCAAACAGTTAACACCAACCAGAAAATGCTTCAGCCAATCAAAAATGCTGGACGACCCCACAGTGATTTCAATAGTATCTTATCTGGAAATATTTTCGCTAAATATCACTGCCCCTATGAACAGGCCGTAAGGCACGTGGAATGGAGTGTGGCCGGGTGTAGTATTCCCACGCCGTTCGGGGCAATATCGTGGGAAGCGGGACATCCCAGCTCTCCGGGAGAATTCTACCGGCACTAATTGGATAGGGGTCTCTGCGGGCTGCAAGGCCCGTTCCAACAGAACAAATCGTTCCGCAGTGTTCCTTCTACTCGCCAGGGATCGAAGCCTCGGGCCCCCGACCAGGTATCAATTTCCCTTCCCTTCTGGGCTGTTACTGAATGACACTATTACTGTCGGACGGTTATTTGAACACACTGAGAAGAAATACCTCTACGTGTCATCGTATATTTCAACCTAGAGAAAGGTTGGTTAGAACCGGACAACGGGTGGTATCGGACAATGGTGTTTCGTTCAGTTGTACCAATGGGTTGTCGACTAGCTCTGTGCGAAGAATGCGTAGTCCTTACTGGGAGTTGGAGCGTTATGCAGTTGTGAAGTGGTGTTACGTTTCGTTCGTTTGGTGTTGGAACTTACCGGGCAAAGATAAATTGGTCGGTTTGTTGCTCCATTACAATTAAGTGATATAATATTCTACATATGTGCATTAACATTTCAGAGGTCCACCCTACTTTTCCGAAAATAATTCCACGGAAACTAGATTTCACTATCCTACTTGCTCACCTGCTTTTTTCCTTCCTATATTGGGGCCACGGTGGCTGAGCGGTTAGACTGCTAGCTTTCCACCAGCGTTAACCGGATTCAATCCCCGGCTGGTTCACTCAGAATTTTCGCAAATGGGAATCGTGCCGGACGATACCGCTGGTCGGTGGGTTTTCTCGGGGATCTCCTGTTTACCCCGCCCCTTATTTCCGGCGTTGCTCCATACTCACCTCACTTCACCCTCGTCGGCTCTCAAGTCCTCGCTTCATTCACTCACTCAATCCTTCCTTCGCGTGCCTTCGTCGAAGACAGTGTGGTATTCGACTGGGCCGATTAGAATTGAAGTTGTTCGGATACTGGACGTCTGTTATAAGTGGGCAGGTACCTAAGATGCGCAGCAGTTGAAATCATCCAATTGTGAAAGTGGATCTGAGTTTTAGTGTATCTTCAAACACAACTAGACAGAAATTCTTTTCGCGAAGATTTGGGTGGCCATAGCAATTCATGTACGAGAACGTAGTATAATATTTGTGAGCCCGTAATAACCAGTGTGTTATGATGAGAATTTCGGGTGGGTGTCGGTTGGTTAGTATCGGACAAACTTCTGGCGGGTGATATCGGACAATGGCGTATATTATCTGATGGCGGTGATATCGATGGCCATTCAAGTCACAATACCTTCGAGGTAATACGTTTTACTCGCTCGCACCACACTCACATCCTGAATTTAAAACCTCACACAACCTAAAAAAAAACAGCCGCTAGAGAGGGTAGTCATGAAATCCTTCAAAAACGCATTTAATGAAGCTTGTTCTATACGGCTGCAGAAATACCCGAGGATGAAAATATCTCTCAAAGTAATCAATAGCTGGCCTGGTTAACCGCGCATTAACAAAGAGTATGCAGAATGGAAGCCGCTCAGTCGACGTTTTCATGCTCGGGCACCTACTCTTTAAAATGTAGCATATTTACTGAAATGGTTTTCCAAGTATTTCTGACTGAATTTTCAACCATTATTTGAGAAAAATCTCTTTCACCAATGCAAAATTTTTACAGAGACAGAAGAATTGACACCACCAGGCTCTAAGTTACAACAATCTGGAACTTTTAGACATAGCACTTGATCTGGGCATAGTAGATAAAGTTTATCCACTTCCTAACAAGTTCAGTTGTCAAGTTACATGTACGGAAAAGACGCGAGTAGAGAAGTGAATCTCTACATCGAACCCATAAATACAAATTAGTTGGAAGCAAAAATTATGCAGAGTGGTTGCGATTCAGAAGGCACTTAATGATACGATAACTAACGACAATCTACCAAGAAAAAAATATATGCCAATAAAAACGCAACCGAAGGTGAAATGTGATTGATCAAGCGAAGAGACCACTGAATATATCATTAGTGAGGATTGGAGACGGTGGAGNCATTAACAAAGAGTATGCAGAATGGAAGCCGCTCAGTCGACGTTTTCATGCTCGGGCACCTACTCTTTAAAATGTGGCATGTTTACTGAAATTGTTTTCCAAGTATTTCTGACTGAATTTTCAACCATTATTTGAGAAAAATCTCTTTCACCAATGCAAAATTTTTACAGAGACAGAAGAATTGACACCACCAGGCTCTAAGTTACAACAATCTGGGACTTTTAGACATAGCACTTGATCTGGGCATAGTAGATAAAGTTTCTCCACTTCCTAACAAGTTCAGTTGTCAAGTTACATGTACGGAAAAGACGCGAGTAGAGAAGTGAATCTCTACATCGAACCCATAAATACAAATTAGTTGGAAGCAAAAATTATGCAGAGTGGTTGNGAACCCATAAATACAAATTAGTTGGAAGCAAAAATTATGCAGAGTGGTTGCGATTCAGAAGGCACTTAATGATACGATAACTAACGACAATCTACCAAGAAAAAAATATATGCCAATAAAAACGCAACCGAAGGTGAAATGTGATTGATCAAGCGAAGAGACCACTGAATATATCATTAGTGAGGATTGGAGACGGTGGAGNTCCAGTATTACCCGGCCTTCGTTAAATATCAACTGCTGAACGTCCTTCTTCTTCGATTCAGTTCCGCGCATCCCTGATTCTTAATTTTGCATCTCAACTGAGACGAACAGCAATTTTTCTTGCTCGCATTGAGAATTTATAATTCAAATGTAATTTTGTGTTTTCATTCTCGGGGATAATTCCGCGTGTTTGTAGCTAATACTCCATGTATATTATGAAAGTTACTAATCCAGATAAAACTATGAAATCCAGCTCGAATTAATATTTTAAGCCGGCAGCTTTAACTTAGCGCTTAGCACTGCAATAAGTAGTAGCCGTTGAAATTCCTTTGAGATTTCAACATTACATACAAAAGTATAACTTTCACTCACAAACAACTTATATTAAAAAGGGAGTGAGAAGGGGAGATAAATGCAATCACATCCAGGAATACTCAAGAAATATCTGGAGGGCGGTGTATCATAATCCACTTCAATGGTTTACAACAATTTGTCAACCGTGCAAAATAATATGAGCTTATGGATATCGCGAACTAGGAATGAGTGGTCTGCAAAGATGAAAGACTTATTAAAAATCTCTATGCGCTACTGAAAGAATCAGATACGAAAATTCTTTTGAAACTGTGTGGGGTGAGTTTAATTTGTCAGTTGTGAAGGGAAACAGAGGAAAAGATTAGATTGAAGCATTGCTTGTAACCAACGTTAATAAAAATGGTTTTGAGGTACATACAGTGATTCATCTTGTCGGAAATACAATATTTGAGGTTTGCGTGTTATGCGACAATATCTCCTGCCCTGGTACACAGAGTATTGCAAATTGTTGTAAATATGATGTGGGAAAAAACAAGCAAAGCTTAGAAAACAAAAATTATAAAAATCACAAAAAAAATTAATTTCATTTTAGTTTTGTTTTATTTCACCCGATTACACCCAAAAATGTTAGTCTGAAAAATATCAGTAGAGAAGAGCCAGCAGAACAATTCTGTAATGCAGTTTTCAAGGTAAGGAAAAATTATCGAAAGTCGGATTATGTTTTATAAATTCTCATTTTTGTAGATAAATAAAATATATTAACAACCAGAGTNCTGGTACACAGAGTATTGCAAATTGTTGTAAATATGATGTGGGAAAAAACAAGCAAAGCTTAGAAAACAAAAATTTTAAAAATCACAAAAAAAATTAATTTCATTTTAGTTTTGTTTTATTTCACCCGATTACACCCAAAAATGTTAGTCTGAAAAATATCAGTAGAGAAGAGCCAGCAGAACAATTCTGTAATGCAGTTTTCAAGGTAAGGGAAAATTATCGAAAGTCGGATTATGTTTTATAAATTCTCATTTTTGTAGATAAATAAAATATATTAACAACCAGAGTTTTCTTCACTGTTTGCTTGATTTAGCGTAGTTTATGCTGGTGTATATTATAAGTAAGCAAATAATTTTTGGGGATGTTAAAAATATATTAAAATAATATGAATTGACAGTTGTAAAAAAATGAAACATTGGTGCCTAAACTTGGATTTTCGACGTTCCTAACACCGGATAGTAGGTTTCCAAAAATTATATAATGGAAAATCAGTTGAACATGAACAGAACCTCAATGTAAAGCTCACAAAACTTTTATTTGCAAAATTTAGCGCAATTATGTATAAAACACAGATTACAGTGAACATTTACTTCATATAAAATTATTTGTAAAGCTCTTCTTAAGAGAATAAAATATTCCCTTCTAAAATTAACAAGCTCACTGATTACAGTGGACACAAACAAACATTTTCCAGCTGTTTTTTCAATGACAGCACGTCTTATGTGCCCATCGTAGGCAGTGAATGTATCGAGTCCAATCGTCTCCTGGATGGTCTACGCAATGTACCACAACACAAAAGAAGCACTGCTGATCTGCGCTGTCGCTGTCATCCGTTGAAACAATAGGCGGGTTGTCCCTCCGAATATGAATCTTCCCATCCTGTGAACAGTGCCTTTGAATATAGTTTCTTTTCGCGCGTTTTAGGCAATGAATACTTCTTAGTGACAGATTTCGTTACTGCCTTCTTCAAGATTTTACTCTTTCCTTCCTACCCCTCTTGTTTAAGGATTAACTTATCTTTTATTAACTGTGAATTTTCTAGAAATGTTGTGAGTTGTGTCTTGTATGGAGAAGAGGCGATTACGGCTATTTGTCTAGTCCTCCTACCTCTTTTAGAATAAAGTTAGAAAAGGTCTGAGAGTAATTGCATGGCTTACAATTATTAATGTAAAAAGTATATTTTTATTTACTTTACAATACAAATAGGATATCCGATATTCAGCATAGTTCACTATCCGAGATTCCCATCATGCAGCAGGGAGCCCGCAGCTATAAGTACCAGCGTGTACAACAAGTTGCATACCACAAAGGCGAAATGGACCTGGCTCGCCATGCGGAGAGCGCCTGCACAGGACACCATGAACTCGAGGTACGTTGACGCCGCTAGTGGTGGCTTGTAAGTACACGTGTGTCATATTGCATTAACGATCTCATATTTCCATTAGAGTAGTAAAGGCTGCTAGAAGTGTTTGCGTCTTTTCCCCGAATGGCATGCCAATTCCGTTCGCCTTCGTGGTATGCAACTAGTTGCGCAAGTAGGCAGGAATAACTGCGGACTCCCTGCGTTGTTTTCCATTAATTCGGTTCAAATTAAAAAATACTAGATAAACTTTCCAAATAATTTTGTTTCTCAGATTTATATTTATATTATTCAATAGATGCTGTGGTTTGAATTTAGTCTTCTTATATACAAAATATTTTATATATATTGTTTTATATTTAATATTTATAGTACAGTTGTAGACACAACCTCATATAGTAACAAAGCAGACATATACACTTATTTTGGTACTAATCTCTATGTTACAATTATATTTATGACACTAATAACCCATTTGATTGCCGTTCTTCTTGTAACACTCTAGGTGTGTTACCAGGATAAATTTTGGCTCCTCAAAACTTAATTTTTCGGCAACGTGTAGACTGAGAAACCATACCATTTTAATTGCCTCCCAGTTAAGCCTACTATATACAGTAATGACAGATCGAATTACGACACTTTAAACCCGGAATCCTTGCCACATTACCTTACCGCCATAGCAGTCGCTGCCACTAAGGACTCAAGAAAATATGATAAATTTTATTTTCATTTTCGCTACGCAGTCAACAAGATTATGAACACTTTAATGCTTGCTCACATAATACTACGTCAATTGAATTTAACATAGTTGATGAAAGTAGAATGATAATGGGAAGCGGATGGGGGTCCGGAGCTAAAGCCAACATCATGCTCTGTCATTCCGGTCAGTCGGCGGTCATATTGGATCCTGGTGACCTTGGCACGTGAACTTGACTTCTACTCTGTGCCCATTAACTTGAATGACCTTAAACCCAAGAACATTACTAACAATCTAAAAAAAAATATTACAAAATTATTTTAAGAAATGTGTTCAATATTATTATTAAATAATAAAAATAAACTTACATTTCTGGTGGCCCTACCACAACCGGCTCTCGCAAATTTTTTTATCGGTTATTTAATCGGTCCAATACTTGCGTCCGTTAATTAGTTGGCAGGTCTCCAGCCCCTTCCAGCCTCCCTCTTCCCCAATATTACATCTACTGACCATTAATTTTTAGTATCACTCACTAGAGTACACTGGTAAGTTCAAATATTCAATTACATCAGGTCGTGGGGTATCTGAGAGTAACAACATCTTTATCCGCCATTGACAAAAAACGTATTTTAGGAGACGTAGCTTCGCATATGTAAGACGCATCGCTTCAGCGGCAACAGCAACGGCGACGGCAAGTGTGGGTGGGTACCACGAGCAGTATTCACGAGTTGGTAGCCGTGAGTTGTACTTTGTTTGTCCTGTAACACTACTGTGATGGCTGGAGTGCGCGAGTAGTGTTTACTGTCGCGGGAGGGGGGGGGGCGGAATTTCGCCTCAAATTTAATAATTACAGCTTAAAAAGTGTAAAATCGTGTGTTATTGTGCGGTGCCAAGACCAGGGAAGATATAGAAATGAATGTGAAAGAAGATATCATAAGAAGAATGAATAAAACAACATCTTAAATACGAGTCGAAAGACTCGGGTTTTTCGGAATCCGAGATGTGCAGTTTGGCTGTTTCGGTGAGTGAAGTGACTTTAGAAGATAATTATAGTTATGGCGATTGTATTAGGCATAAGTACGTATGAAGAATTATATAGGAAAAGTGGAATTTTAAATAAAAAATTTTTAGCCGAGAAAATGTAAACATTGTTATTGGTTAAAGTCTCGACAAAACTAAAAATTAAATATCGGGAAGTGTTAATGAAGTTTGGGCCAAAGAATAATGAACAGTATGTTTCCTTTTATGTAGGAACCTAGAATTTTACTTTTTAGATACAGTTTTTTGATATTTAAATTCAATTTTAAAAGTTTGCCTGGGGCACTGGCCATGTGCGTGGATTTTGATAACCCAGTAATTTAAGGAACTGAGTTTGCACACGTTAGTTAGCATCCAGAACATCATGTGGACTTGATTAGAACTTAGATAAATTGAAATTTGGAGTTGAGGCTCACAAAAATGTAATACAACATTAAATATGGTTTAGTTACGACAAACCTAAAAGCAATAAACTGGCATGATCAAATGTGGATTTGATAATGGATTAGTATAATGTACTATATAAAGGAGGTGTGAACCCAAAATATAACATCCTGGAGGGCTGTCTAAATACATAAAGATATGATGTGGTGTGCTATGGTTATGTTATAGCAGAGGATAGCGATATAATCCAAAACTAAAAATTGGAATGATTAAATTAAGTCTACATACATGAACAAGGAATAGAATACCCCCTCTTAGCCGAGAACCCAAAAATGTAATTGCTTAAATACAGTTTTGAACATTTTAACTTGGATTTTATATATGACACTGTTCTGCCCATGTCTTGGGGCACTGATAACGATAAAACTTAAAACTAAAAATGGTAATGTTAAAAGTAAGTTTACATCCTGGTATAATGAACAGTTTACTCCTCTCTATCTGAGAGCTAAATATTTAAATACCTTGAAAAAGATGTAGAAATTTTAAACTTGATATGTAGACTGCCCAAGTGTTGGGGCACTTTTCTGGTTGCAATGGTAACGACAAAATAAAAAATAAAATTGGAAGGTCTAAACTGGTTTCGAACTTGTGGATTAGTATAACATACTATATAAAGGATGTGTGAACCCAAAATATAACATCCTATAGGGCTGTCTAAATACATAAAGATATAATGTTAGTATGGTATGGTTATGTCATTGCAGAGGATAACGATAGAATACGAAACCAAAAATAGGAATGATAAAATTAAGTCCGTCTGCATGAACAAGGAATAGAATACTCCTTTTGGCCGAGAACTCAAAAATTTAATTGCTTAAATACAGTATTGAACATTTTAACTTGGATTTTATACATGTCACTGCTCTGCCCATGTCTTGGGGCACTGATAACAATAAAACTTAAAACTAAAAATTGTAATGTTAAAAGTAAGTTTGCATCCTGGTACAATGAACAGTTTACTCCTTTTTATCTGAGAACTAAATATGTAACTACCTTGATGAAGACTTGGAATGTTGGAATTTGATATATTGACTGTCCATGTGTTGGGGCACTTTTCTTGCTGCAATGGTAATGACAAAATAAAACAAAAATTGGAAGGTCTAAACTGGGTTTGTATCTGTGGACGGCTATTGGTATACTTTCCTTCGATTGAGAACTTAATATTCTATTGCCTTGGTAGAGGTTTTTGAATGTCTTTAACCTGAATCTTGAATATGTTACTTGATGCAGACTGGTGGTTTTCCATGTTGGGGTACCGATTATGGATTGAGAAAATTTAATTCAATAATAGTTAAATATGTTGTCCAGCCCAGGGTATGTATGTGTGAAGCATAGGCGAAGTAAGAATCTAAGAGAAGAAAGAATTCACAGGACAAGATCTGGAACAGGAGTCGCAGGAATGGTGATTTCTGATATTTGTGGTGCAGTCTGGTTGTTTTTGTTGAGTGGCTGATTTTAAAAAGTAACCGTAACTATAGTAAATTTAATGTGTGGGGTTTTATACTACGATATATATTAGAAAATTTAAATTTTAACAATAATGTAATAGGTAATATGGTAATATGTAAAATTAAGAACATGATCTAAGAACAATAGTGTATTAATCATAAGTAATATAAGAATCGAGGAATCTCGATGTAGGTTTGTCCATGTATCAGGGCACTATTACCTTCAAACTAAAAATATAAAATTGGTAAGTTTAAATTAGAAGTACATCTACTAGTAATGATGAGTATACTATCTACTATTCGAGATGCTTAAATTTTATGACCCTAGTGAAGATTAAGAACATTTAAACGTAAATCTTGAAAATATATTTGTCTATGTTCTGGGGTACTAATCTTGGGGCACTGATAAAAATAAAACTTAAAACTACAAATTGGAAGGGTACATTGAGTTCGTACAAATAAAAAAAACGTGTTGTGTGCTCTATTTAACCAGACAAAGTAAAAATTTTTAATATCTTAATGAAGTTCGAAAATTTGAACTTGAAACTTATACTTGCCCATGTTCTGGGGCACTGGACTTGAGGCCTCGAAAACGATAAAATTAAAAAAGAAAAATAAAGCTAGCTTTTATTAAAAATTTTGGATGCGAACTATAAATAGAATATTCCCCTTTTATCTAAGAACCTGAAATTCTTTTAATTTAATAAAGTTTTTGAAAATTTAAAACTATTTATGAAAATAGACTGGGGCACAGCCTATGTGGTGTAGTTAGATTGTGAGTTGGGATGTTGTTTTTTGTGATATGATATGATAATAGCAATTTTTATAAATTATTGATAAGATTTTATAGAAATTGTACCAACTAACACTAAGTACGATATAACACGGCACAATGGGCGCAAATGAAGCACGAAATAATTTGGGGCGATATCTGCCCCCCGATAGTTCTTTGGAATATGGCAGACCAAGGAGGGTTTGTTAGACGGGAGGAGGAAGGTGATGGAAGAGACAGAGGGAGAGATAGAGGAAATCCTTTCCAGAAAGGAGGCAAAGTCCAAGAAGAGATGATGATGAAAACCTGAGAAGAGGAGAAGGAGAAAAAGGAAATCCATATCCACAAGAAGAAACAGAGAAGATAATACAAGATCTTGATTGGTATGAATCAATGGAACATGAACACAATGATAGTGGAAAGAAGAGAGGCATGGAAGAAATGGAAGAAGAGGAAGATGACGAAGAAGAAGTCAAGAAAAGAAGATTTAGTAATAGAGGGAGATCAATTGCAACATTAACGGAAGCCAACAAGTACGTGGCAGGTATCATGGCACTAATGGTGAAAGAAAATAAGAATATAACAAAAACGATAAGGGCAAAAATCATGGATCAGGTGGAAGCTCTACAACAAATAATTGTAAGTCAAGAAATGGAAATTCTCCAGACAAGATGTATATTAGAAAGAACTGAAGAAATGCAAAAAGAAGAAAAGAAGAATAGAAGAGAAGAAAGAGAGAGTGGATTGCAACAAATTAGAGAAGAAATTAAGGGTATAAGGAAAGAGAGTATAAGCAGGGAGGAAAGAAGAGGCAACGACGTTAGTAAAATAATAGAAACAAATGGACCATGGACAAATAGGATAAAGGAGACACCAGTTGTTATAATTATTGAACCAGCCATTGCCAGAACCGGAAATAGTAGCGAAACAACGCGAAACGAAATTATGCGCGACATAAGACCCAGAGAGAAGAAAATACAGATAAATAATATGTGGAAAGTGAGGAATAGTGGTTTGGGTATGGAACTACCCAATGAGATACAAGCACAGAAGATCGAACAGGAAATCAGAAACAAGCAAATGAGTATGAAGGTGATTAGAAGGAAAAAGAAAAGGCCTAAAATTATAATTTTTGACATTGAAACTGAAAAGAAAGCGGAAGAGATAGGAGAGGTGGTATATCATCAAAATTTTAACGAGATCCCAGTAGAAGATTTTAACAATAATTTTAAAATCATTTTTAGAACCAAACCGAAGAACAATTTAAGCAATGTAATCACAGAAGTCGGAGGACAGATATGGAAAATGTTGGAACAAAGAACTAAGATATATTGCAACTGGAGAGTTCATAATTTTAAGGAATTTTAACGCCCATGCGATGCAACAAGTGTTTTAGATATGGACACACTCAAAAATGGTGCAGAGAGGAATAAGTATATGCAACCAATGTTCATTAGCAGGACATAATGAAAATTATTGTAATACACTTGAAGTTAAGTGCATCAACTGCATAAGAGCTAAAAAAAGAAGTAGCACAAACAAAACATAAGGCTACTGATATAAATTGTCCGTACTTAAAAAATGCCAAGGAACGGCTCAAAAAGAAACTAGTTATGGATGAACAATTTAACTATAGTTTTAAGTTTTATCAGCAGAATCTACAAAGATCCAGAGTTAATACCCTAAACATCATAGAAGAAATAGTTACAGATGGCATCGAAATAGTAATGTTATAAGAACCATATATCTTTAAAGATAAGTTTACAAACATGGAGAGAAACTGGGATGTATACTATAACAATACTACAGGTAACATATTAACAGTAACGATATGTCATAAAAGAATGAATAGCATAATGCTAAATCAGTATACAGACCATGAGATGGTAACTATTAAGATACAGACCGAGGCCATGGATGTAATTTTAACAAATATTTACTGTCCACCAAGTAAAAATATAGAAGCAAGTATAAACAAATTAAATAACATGATTAAAAAGGAAAATAACGTAAATTGGATAATATCTGGCGACTTCAACGCGAAGTCAACACTATGGTTCTCCAAAAATAGAGATACATGAGGAGGAATGGTCGAAGATTTCATATTCAAGAAGAATATGAATATATTAAATAAATAAGGACAGATATACACCTACGACTCTATTCATAGAGAAGAGAACATCGATGTAACTTTGGTTTCTGACGAAATATATATACAGTGCGAGAATTGGAAGGTTACTCCTAGTATTAGTGATCATAATAGGATAAGTTTCGACTGGAAAATAAGAACTAGGAAATTAACTATAAATAGAAAAAAACTGCACCAACTGGTAAAAGACTGGGATAAGGCTAGACAAAACGTTAAGGAAGAATTAATCAACCCAAAAGCACAGATTGGTAGTGCAAACACTAATTTAAGAATGCTATTAATTAATAATATAATTATAAAATCATGTACGCAGAAGCGTGATACCAATCTAAAACATAGAGTGCGGGCCAAAACATGGTGGTGGACCGATGAGCTCCGAAAAATGAAAATAATCGTAAAGAGAAAAAAAAGAAAATACAGGAGGTGTTGCACATGTGTGGCAAAAATTGAATAAAAAAGAGATTATATTAGAGCAAGAAGAGATTACAAAGGGAGGATCAAGAATATTATGATGCTCAGCTGGATTGAATTCGTGGTAAAGGCAAGTGAGGGAAATATTTGGAATATTCCGGATAAAATAATTAGGAATAAAATAAAAGGAAACGAAAAAATTGGAACTATTAAAATTAATGGATCCTACACAAACGGAACAGAAGAAACTTATGTAAAGCTTATCGATTATTTAATTCCATATAAAAGTATGGAAGAAGACGGACCAATCGTATGGACAGAAGATAATAACAATTTAAGTAAAGATATTAGCTTGACAGAACTAGAAGATGCCGTTAAAAATAGCGGGCGGAAAAAGGCACCAGGATTTGATAATATCACTATAGAAGTAATCTCCGGCCTCTGGGATGAGATCAAGGTAGAAATTGCAAACATTTTAAACACATGTCTGAAGGACGGAATATTCCCGAGGATATGGAAAAAGGCTATGGTGATATTAATATATAAAGGCAATAATAAGAATTAAGAAAACCCTAGCTCATATCGGCCAATCTGCTTATTACCTGTAATAGGCAAGTTATTTGAGAGAATTATCCTAAATAGGATAAGACCATCTGTAGAGAGCGTATTAAGTGAAAACCAATTTTGATTCAGGAAAGGCAGGTCTACTGAAAATGCTATCAGAAAAGTAAAACAAATAATTGATGATATGGATACGAAATACGTCATATTGATATTGGTTGACATAAGTAATGCATTTTCAACTCTGGAATGGAATGGTATAATTAAAGTAATCATGCGCCTTAAAATCAACATGGAGAAAAAGGTTCTACTTAATTATTTTAGTGACAGGACGATTCGCATCATTAATAATTTTATTATATACGAAAAGAGCATGAACAGAAGCTGCCCCCAAGGCTCCGTGTTGGGCCCTACTATGTGGAACTTAGTTTTTAATACGTATCTCAATCTCAGGAAGAACACCAACATTGATTGGGTAGCTTTTGCGGACGATTGTATTATCATAATAGGTGCGAACAGCAGGCGAGAAATGGAAGGCACAGCGAACAAGGAAATGAAGATTTTACATGAGTGCGCAGAAACCAAAGGACTTAGAATAGCAACAAATAAGACAACTGGAATAGTTGTTAAAGGCAACTTAGATAAGAGACCACCAGTTATAAAATATAACAACAAAAGCATTAAAATTAACCAACAAGTTAAATACCTTGGAATCATAATTGATAGCAGATTAGGTTTTACACAACACATCAAAATGATAACTGATAAATTACAAACCCTATGTCAAAGAATTAAAAACAATATCTGGAAATATACCAAATATAGTGCAGGTGCAAGAAATATTATTTATGGTTCACTTTTTGTTAATACAATAGTATACGGAATAAATGTAATAGACAATATATTAAATAACAAATACATAGTAACCAAATTAAGAGCCATCCAAAGATTTATTCTGCTAAGAATTTATGACATGACATCTACAAGTTCCTACGCTGCAGTTATAATATTAAATAATGTTATTCCCATAGACTTTACTTTAAATAACCGTAACATAATATACAAATTGAANCTGCAGTTATAATATTAAATAATGTTATTCCCATAGACTTTACTTTAAATAACCGTAACATAATATACAAATTGAAGAATACAGACTTACAAATCACAATTAATGATCATATGTATAAAGGCTTCACTGAGTTTAATAAAATATGGGTAAAAATAGATGAAGAGGAAGTAATAAGTATAAAAGAAACCAAACGAATTTTATATGCGAATGCAATTAGAAAGTGGGATGATGAGTGGAGCTGTGCTGATAGGAGTACGTAATTACATCAAAGATATCACAGCGTGGTATGATAGTAAGACCAATTTTAATAAAGTGATGAAAGACATTATTACTAGTCACTGTCAAACTAAAAGTTATTTAAAAAGAATCAAAAAAATTAACGATGATAGGTGTGAATGTGGAGAAGACTTGCAAGATGTTTATCATATATTATATAATGTGCCATCTTTATAGATGAAAGACGTGAACTAAGAACCATTTTAAGTAAGTATGGAGAATCTTGGCCTCTGGTAAAATACGAAATATATGATACGGAAATATACGAAGAAATAGAAAAATTTGTTAATAAGATCTATAGAACTATTAAAACACTGAATGATGACCTCATTGACTAGGTTTTAAATGGGGAACAGGGGAAGTAACTGATTACAGCTCCAGGCGAGGCCAGTGGGGCACCTAGACAACTAGGCAAGGGCCCTGGCAGCGCCACGCTTGCTGGCAAGGCTGGAGTTGAACGGCGAAAATCCTGTTTTGAGGAGGGGTGATAGAATGAAAAACATTAGCAATCTTTTAGATGAAGAAATTTCATAAGAAGAATTCAGAAGAGGATTTGATCCTGTCTGGGTCTTTTAATATTTTATATTTTCCTTTTAAATATACTCTGGTTTTAAATATTTTATATTTCAAATTTTATATCTTATATTTTATATTTTAGAGTTTATGTATCAAATTTTAATATTATATTTTACTATGTTTTTAATATTTATGTTATTTTTTAATATGTATGTTTTTAATTAGTAATCTATCTCTCGAGACGAAATAAAAGCAATATTTTATGGTTTGCATGTAAACTTATAATGTGTGTATTACCTTTGCGGGAGGAAGCGTGGTCTCAAGTGACAGTCTCCCCGTGGCCCCCGTGGACTGGTTTACCAGACAGATCATCACTGCTTCCTCCTGCGGAGATTCCCAAGTAAGCCAACAACAACTGCACGTAAACCGGTTTTTTGTTTTAATTATGCCCAAGTTTGGCACTATACATTATTGAATACAATGAATTTAAATGTGCATGTTGAAACAATTTTAATGAATTGCTACGATCCCTTGGCGGTGTGGTTTTTTAATACAAGAATATTGTGAACTTAATTGTAACAAAAGTGTTACACAAAAATGTTAAAAAGGCTAGTTAAAATTACATCCCGGAGGGCCTGGAGGCTAAGAGGGAACCGAACACCTATCTGTCCTGTAACACTAGCTGAGGGTGTAAGACTAGCTGGGGGATATGGGTCTTTGACTCCCTTGGGTAAAAGGTTTCCGGGCGTTTGAGGTGGTGTGGCAGTATCATGCTATAGTAGCCAAGCCTTATTACCGAATTTTACCCTAGAAAGGGTGGATGGTGCGTCTCTTATAGCCTCTCTCCACTCATGGCGACCCAATACTCCTCGTACCAACCCTAGTTCTGCAAATTGGGTTCCGCCGCCCGTCTCCCTATGAGAACCAGTCTCCTCGTGGCTGGTAAGGGGTATCTGCCGTGATGGCTTGGGAAGATAGTTGGTACATAGGCCCAACCACTTGGCTGGGTGTTGGACCACTTGGCATGCAGGCCGATGGGGCCCAATACTGGAATTTCATGATGAAGGAATTCTATAATATGGTAAAGGTCAGTGTCCGATGACGGCTCCTCCAACTGCACTGCTGGTGGTAAGGAGTGGTGGCAACGGCATGGAGGCGGTGATATTAACAAGGAAGGCCTCTGGAACACACGGGTCCAGACTTACGGAGTTTTACAAGGATGGAAATCTTCCATTCAGAGGGAGGGTGCTTTTCCCGATTCCGCTATTCACTGAGGAACCGAGGAAGTGTGCCGCTCCGAGTCGATCGCACGCCGCCCTTCTGGTGGGCATGCGGATTATTGGTGGGGCGGACGGACATTGAAAACCCACTAGTGCCATGGCAAATAAGTGGGAGTACGGGTTGATCGGGTTGGCCTCACCAGAAGTTCTCTCTGGTGTACCGATCACTAGAGATTGGACTCGTGCTGGCAGTGGTTAACTCTGCATGCTAGAGAAGGTCTTGAGAGATTCCCCCTCTCAAAGAAAGGCCGGGCAGTGAGCGGCAACCCAATCTGCTTGTGTCCTGGAAAGACACTAGGAGTTTGGATAGAACCCCGGCCAGACCATGCGCTTGGTTTCTTAGGGCGAGGGTCTCAGAACCTTGTGGAAGGGTGTTCTTGGCCGTACCTATGAATAAGGTTGGGGCTTTAGATCTGGTTACCTCAGGTTCATGGCTGGGCCACCTGCGATGAGAGGGCTTGGCCCCTGTTCCCCACCGATTGGGCAGTCGTAGCGTGGGATGGCCTAACGGCTAAGAGCGCTATGTAAAAAATATAGAAGTACGAAGGCCGAGAGATTATTTCATTTACAATATATATTGTAACACTAGCTGAATACGCAGGCAGCCGGCGGCTAACTCTCAGCTTTCTGTAGCGCGCTGTCTGGCCAGCAGGCTTCATGCTAGCTAGCTACAGTTTCAAAATAACATCATACAATAAAAACTAATTTTTTCATGTTTAACCCCTTACACTGAAGTAAATTTTGTAACTATCTATGAGAAAAAAAAACTTACACGCAAGTTGCCACGGAAAAAAATTTGGTTTAATTCATGAACAATGTACATTATGGTTAGCCAGGTAAGGACACTACCAGACGAGTTGAACAAAATTGTGACCGACCTGCTAGCCTCCAACTTTTCATTGCTGCTCTAATAGTGAATACATTTTTTAATGTGAAAATATATTTTGTCCTCGTGTTATTTCACTAAGTGTGATATATATTTTACGTTAAAATGTGGCAGGCAGGCTTTGCCTATCCGGAGTGGTTTTTATGCAGTTACTACCGGAACACAAGTCAGTCAAATAGAGAGACTTATGGGCGATAAAACTATAATTATTTTCTGAAATAATGTCGCCTAAAAATCTGTGATATTTCGGAAGTCATGCAATATAAATATATGGGCCACTGCCATTATGTGAAAAGTTTTCTTCTGCTTGTTTTATATCACATATTGGATTAGCAGGAGCATGGGCTGTGGATTGGTGTAGATTGATGGGGATTAGGGGGGATTGGTGTGTAGATAACCATATTACAGTCAGAATTAAAAAAAAATTGCAAACTTTGGTGAATGTACCGAGTTCATTGACGGCTGTCACCCCCACCCCTTCCTCCTTCTAAACTCACGTAACAATGAAACAATAGAGAGAGATAGCTGCGGTGACGTAGCGCATTAGCCGTTGGCAATCCTGGCTTGCATCGCAGCGGACAGCAGTGTTCGCGGCCTGCTTTTCCCACTACCCACCTTAACACCCGCGCTTCTATAACACATCCGTGCCGAACTCCGTTCTTAGCGCGCTCGCCTCCTGGGCAAAAGGCAGCTGGTGTACTATGATTTTGTGTTTACACTGGTCTGCTCTCATAATTAAAAAATGCATTTGAAAACGCTACAATTATCACTATGACACAAACACATTCGAAAGGCTGTGCCATTCGCCCAAGTTAAATTATTTTTCTCAAAACTATTAAAGAAAATATTTTTTTTTGTAACAAAAAAAAAATTCTACATCATACTGCATACTTGCAGGTGTCTCGATCCGACGCAATAGCTGACAGTGGTGAACAGTCTTCACCTATCGACAGGTCCTCTGGACTCGTCTGCAGTTTCTGTGGAGCATCATTTACCTTACGAAAGAATGGGCTCCAACACGAAAGGTCGCGTGTGCACAACCCGTACAGAGGCACATCTCAGATTTGCGAGCGGTGAGGTATCACCATCAACCGGAAAAATGTTATTCACAAACACCTTTACATCTGTACAGACGAGATCAGACAGCCAGCAACACTTAACTGTAGGTTTTTCTTAATGTCACATTTACGCACATGAGCCATGCTAAACGACACGAAGCGAGCTGCTATTTCAATCCGGACATGCGCTAGTATACTTGCAGAGAATCCGGCAAGGACTTAACGAAAGCAGATAAATTATACTGAGGTGACAAAAGTCATGGGATACCTCCTAATATCGTGTCGGACCTCCTTTTGCCTGGCGAAGTGCAGCAACTCAACGTGGCATGGACTCAACAAGTCGTCGGAAGTCCTCGGCAGAAATATTGAGCCATGCTGCCTCTATAGACGTCCATAATTGCGAAAGTGTTGCCGGTGCCGGAGTTTGTGCATGAACTGACTTCTCGATTATGCCCCATAAATGTTCGATGGGATTCATGTCGGGCGATCTTGGTGAGCAACTCATTCGCTGGAATTGTCCAGAATGTTCTTCAAACCAATCGCAAACAGTTGTGGCCCGGTGACATGGCACATTGTCATCCATAAAAATTCCATCTTTGTTTGGGTACATGAAGTCCACGAATGGCTGCAAGTGGACTCCAAGTAGCTGAACATAACCTTTCCCAGTGAATGATCGGTTCAGTTGGACCAGAGGACCCAGTCCATTCCATGTAAAAACAGCCCACACCATTATGGAGCCACCACCAGCTTGCACAGTTCCTTGTTGACATCTTGGGTCCATGGATTCATGGGGTCTGCGCCACACTCGAACCATACCATCAGCTCTTACCAACTGAAATCGGGACTCATCTGACCAAGCAACGGTTTTCCAGTCGTCTAGGGTCCAACCGATATTGTCACGAGCCCAGGAGAGGCGCTGCAGGCGATGTCGTGCTGTTAGTAAAGGCACCCGAGTCAGTCTTCTGCTGGCATAGCCCAGTACAGCCAAAGTTCGCCGCACTGTCATAACGGACACGTCCGTCGTACGTCCCACGTTGATTCCTGCGGTTATTTCACGCAGTGTTGCTTGTTTGTTAACACTGATCATTCTGCACACACGTCGTTGGTCTCGGTCATTAAGTGCAGGCGGTCAGCCACTGCGTTGTCCATGGTGGGAGGTTATGCCTGAAATTAGGTATTCTCGCCACACTCTTGATACACTGGATCTCGGAATGTTGAATTCCCTAACCATTTCCGAAATGGAATGTCCCTTGTGTCTACCTCCAACTACCATTCTGCGTTCGAAGTTTGTTAGTTCACGTCGTGCGGCCATAATCATGTCAGAAACCTTTTCACGTGAATCACTTGACTACAGATGAAAGCTCAACCAATACATTGCTCATTTATACATTTCGTACGCGATACTACTGCTATCTGTATATTTGCATATTGCTATCCCATGACATTTGTAACCTCTGTGTAAGAGAGTACATGGAAACATGTAATGGACCGGCTCTCCCGATGACTCAGCGTAGCTCACCAACAGCCTGCAGCTCCAGTTCAGGCCCCTGCCCAAACTTCGCCACCAAGAATCATCGCAGTTTCTGGAATGTTTAATACCAATGGGTTTGTGGAAGCTGAAACAGCTTTCCGATGTAATTCGACAACATATATCACGCACAACGAAGGCGGGTCGGCGAAAGATATGTGTCCTTTTTTGACATCTATTGAGAAAAATATCGTATGACAACTCGCCGAAGAAACCTAGTAGCACTGGCCCCTGAAATTCCACATTTGTTTGGAATGCTGTTATAAGAAACCAGAGCCAAAACCAAAAAATTGGAGACATTCAAGGCTAGTGATATCGAGAAGGCGGTTTGAAATAGCCTGGAAAAAAAAATGCGAAGAGGAGGAAACGTATGTTTCGAGGTGGTCTGGGTGGACATTACAATCAACCACCTGCAGTTGCGTGTCAACAAGCTGGACCCCCTTCGTGTATCGCCCTACATCGAGCTGCCAGAATCCATCAAGCAGAAGGATGCCATAATTAACCCGAAAAATACAAACTACCACATGTGTTTCGAATGTGCCGTTCTGGCAGGTTTTGTGGAAGTTACACATCCACAGTGAGTCAACCACCGGTAAATAGCCCTCGAATCGAAATTAAATTTTTCCCGCCTTCAATTGGCGACCACGTCCAGATATATGAACATTTTTGAGAAAAATATTTCTGGTGTTTCCATCAATCTTTATGGCGTAAACAAAAGCCAGAAGATCCATCCTGTACATGTAACTGAAGTAGAAAACGGTCAGCACATCGACCTACTCCTACTCATCGCCGAAGATGGAAACGCCTATTATACTTTTATTAAGAAGTTAGAGCGTTTGGTGAGATCGCAGCTGACAGCCCACCATGGCGAAATCCACAAATTCATGCGCTGCGTTACATATTACCATTATTTGATATAGGTATCCGGACTATCGGAGCAGCAGTGCCTGGAATAACACAAGCAATATTGTAAGGAAAATTCTCCACTGCGTGCTGAAATGCCACAGTGAGGTAAAGACGGGCGACCACCCGTTTTGAAATTTAAGAGTTATCACAACATTAATAAATTGTCCATCGTTGTTTACGCAGATTTTGAGACCATTCTGAAACCGATTCTTACCTGCGAACCGGACCCAAGTCGTGCATATACATATGCCTATCAGAAGCACAAGGCATACAGCTTCTGGACTCACGTTCATGTGGACAACGACGTCATTCCAGCGACACTAACATCTTCACTGACCCAGGAACCTATTTATACACGGGAGAAGATGCAGAGAAAAAGTTAATGGAAGCAATTGTAGATACTGGTAAAAAAGTAAAAAAATATTTATGCCACATCAAAGCCTATGGAGCCTCTCATCCCCGCTGAAAAGAACAACAATGTCAGAGTGATGAGCTGCTGCTACTGTTTTGCTGCTTTCACGCGTGACAACTATATGGTGAGAGACCACGACCACTCCACAGGGCAGTGCATCGGGCCTACTTGCACCAGCTGCAATTTTCTGTGTTGGTACCCCAACAAACTTGTCATCTTTTTCCACAACTTGAGCTACGATGGGAATTTTATAATCAGGCAGCTGGGGATGATGGAAAATATATTTTAATCATTCCTCATACGACGGGAAAAATGATCACATTTTCATAGTAGCTGTGGGACAGATTTTCCATCCAGTTCGTAGATACTTTCCGGTTCATGGCTCGCAGTCTGGCATCGTTAGCTGAGTACTTACCTCAAAATCTATTTAATAACACATCCAAAACCTTCAGTGGAAGCCAACTGCCTCTCGTTACACGAGGAGGCTTCTTTCCCCATAATTATGTTGATAGCTGGGAGAAACTGGACGAGCAGCAGCTGCCTCCGAAAGAGACGTTTTACAACAGGCTGACAGACTCTGGGATCAGCGATGAAGAATATGCTCACGCCCAGAAGGTATGGCAAGAGATTGGCTGTACTAGTCTCCAAGAATATTCAGAGTTGTACTTGAAGACGGACGTTTTTCTCCTGGCGGACGTCTTCAAAAATTTCAGAAATTTGTGTATGTCAATATATAAGCTCGATTGTGCGCACTACGTCAGTGCGCCAGGATTTGCATTCGACGCCATGTTGTGAATGACGGGGGTTGAGCTAGAGCTTCTAACAGACTACGACATGCACATGTTCGTCGAGGAAGAGATCCGTGGTGGCGTGGCCCAGTGCGTCAAACGACATGTGGTGGTGAACAAAACATCTATGCGCCAGAAACATATGATCCCAGCAAGCCTTCCATCGTCCTACAGTACTTCGACGCAAACAACCTTCAGGTTGGGCCATGTCGCTCCCATTGCCAATACGCAACTTCAAGTGGACCGGCGTGAACATCGACGTCATGTCCGTACCAGACGATGGGGTGACCGGTTACATCTTGGAGGTGGATGTCGAGTATCTTGCGGCCCTGCATGTGGAACACCATGGTTTACCGTTACTTCCCGTCAACCAGTGCTCGCTGGGCTCGAAACAGCCAAAGATTATGACGACGCTGGAAGACAGACTACATGGTTAAAGCCTCACAAAGATTTAAATACTCCAAAGCGACAGGCGGCCACCAACGATTTCGAGAAATAATTCTTTAAACTAGCAAACAACGCCACTTTCGGCAAATTAATGGAGAACATAAGAAAACGGCAAAATATGAAATTTGTGTGGGATGAGAAACTACTGAAGAAATTTGTGGCAAAACCGTCATTACTAGACAGGACAAATTGCGAAGAAAAACTTTCCCTGATTCGACTACAGCACCAAGTCATATTTTTCGACAAGCCCGGTGCTCGATATGTCCAAAACTCTGATGTACAGGTTCCGCTATGACGTGATGGAGGCCCGATACGGAAAAGACATCGAGCCCCTGTATACAGAAACGGCCTCGTTCCTGTTAGAGGTTAGAACACAGGACTTCTATGAGGACAGGTTTTGGACGAACAGTTCTTTGCAGAGTTTGACACCAGTGACTATCTCACGAACCACAAGGGCTTTTCGCCCACCAACAAGATAGTGGGCAATTTCAAGGACGAGTGCGATGGGTCGATCATGGCCGAATTTTTAGGACTACAGGCGAAACTGTTTACATACAAATGCGGGGGAAAAGTCACGAAACGTGCCAAAGGAATTCAGAAATGAGTGGTGAAGAATAAAATAACAATCGAAGACTTCATGGATGTTTTGAACAATCATATGAGCAATAGGGTGAAGGTCCACGTAATTCGCTCGCAGCAGCATGTCCTGTGTTCTAAGTGCATCAACAAGATGATAAGAGACAGCTGATGGATGATGGCATGTGCATGCCTCCCTAAGGCTATTATAATATTTAGGTGTCCTCCGCATTTTGTCGTGTATGATTTTTTGTAAATTTTTGTATTCAGATGTCGTTTGCATTTGGTTATGTGTGATTTCTTGTACATAGATATTCTCTGTATTTTTGTCTGTTTTTTCTGAATTTTTGTATATGTGTTCAATGCATTTTTGTGCTATTTCTGCATTTCGTTGTTTGTGATTTTTCAATATTTGTCCATTTTTGTTTATATGTTATCTGCACTTGTATGTTTTTCCGTATTTTTGTACACATGTTCTCCACATTTGATTGATTTTTCTGCGTTGAAATGTAGGGTTTTATGAATGGAAATATTATCTTGTGTTTTTTTGGTGGCTGTAGCAAAATTAATTTTTCGGCAAGAATTTGTGTTTTCAAAAATTATAACCTGGCTTCTAAAACACCTGCGTATCATATACTTGTGGCTCTGGTGTAAAAAAAAAAATTTTTACGAGAAAAAAATTTCAGATATGAATATAATTTACTCCAGGGTTACAAGTGTTTGATGCGCGGCGTATCTCTAGTCGTGGAGCCATATGCATGGTTAAAACATGTACACGTTAAGACAGGCCTAGTTGTCTGAAGGGGGTGGAGACATGCCGATTAATTAGTGAAGGCAAGTAAATGAGCTATTAAATAGCCAATAAAAATTGGCATATTTATTGGTGGAGGGACCTCCGGAAATGTAATTTTAATTTTTTTAAATAATAATTTTTAATAAAATTTAATAATAGGTTTTTAAAGTTTTTATAATTGTTTGGGAATTTTAGAACATTTTCCTGGGCTTTTCGATTTTTTTTTGTTTGGAGGTCATTCAAGATTATGATCACAGGATTCAATATCACAGGATCAAATATGGCAGCCAACCGACTGGAATGACAGAGCATGATGTTGGCTCCGGACCCCCATCCCCTTGCGAGCGACTTCCCATTATCATTCTACTGATGTATATTGCCAAAACGTTGCGACTTCCGCATTGTTTAAAGACTTTAACGACGTAATATTAAGTCGCCTGCAGCAGTTTTCAGAGGGTTCACCGCAATGTTTTTTTTTGTGCTTAGAGAGCATTTGAAGTGAAAATTATTCAGATGAACTAGATATATTCCATATGCATAACGTTGCGATGGAAGAACATCTGTTTGCCTCACTCTCAACTCTACAGTATGTTGACTGACAGCCAGTCTGAATTGGTAATGTGGACCAGTACGGCGGTTGTAAGAGGGAAAACAGGGACTTAACAGAACTTATGTTCATGCAGTAGTGAACACAAGCGACTCACTACTACCTCGTACAAAATGTAAATCTGCACTATCCTCAAAGTGTCAGTATAATGGTTAGAGACCGGAAAAATTTCGTGGTTTGGTTTTGAGGAAAAATGTACATTTGCACATACAAATTTCTGGAAGTTTTAATTTTTAGTGTGTAATTTTGGAAAATAACTACAGTATGTGTAATTCTACACAAATTTTTGTTACGAATACAAAAAGGCCTAAATATATCCGTTTAAAAACCACGAAAGTATAGATTTATAAACTAGAAAGTAAAAAATTACACATTTAAAAATAAGTGTAAAAATAATACTTTCGTTTTATTACTCTTCTGTCATTTTGTTAACATAAGGTTATCAGTGTAATTATACATGTTCAATAGTGCAATTTTACAATAACTAAATTTGTGTTAATTCATATGACCAAATTGAGTAAAAATAAAAGCATTGCTAATAAACAAAGTATGAATTTTCATTTTCAGTTCTTCGTAAATTTGATATTTGTGTGCTTGCTTCGTAAAAACATCAAGAGCGAGTAAAATGTTACATTTTCTCAGTTGGCCAGTGGAAACTTTAAAAATTCTGTTTAAACAAAATAATGTAAACCTTTACTATCTCTGAATACATGTTGAATTAATATTTTTTAAATAGTGTCTATTAACAGCCAAAATGTATATTTTTTAGTGCAACACGGTATTTGTATGAAAACATTCACGTCAGCATATGATTTTATATTAAATATTGTACAAAATGTGCCCGAAAATTCGAAATTTTATTATGATGATATTCAAAAGATAATCGTAAAACAACGTATCAATACAATTCAACATGCGGTGCAAATATTTTCTGTTTTTTTTTTAATTTTTGTTGTAATTAACGACGTTAGTTTGAATTATATGTACTTTTCATCGATTTTATTTCTCATGAGAAAATTATTTGTTTGAAAAATCCGAACACAATCATAAATTTATAATAATTTAAGTATAAGGGCCTACATTATAAATTTTCTTAGTTGTGAAAACATAACATTAAACTAATTACTGGCTTAATATGAAATCTGAATGCTATATTATTTTGGTATTGTTAAATCCTTTCATTCTCCTTTTGTTATAAACATTGTAATAACCGACTTTTCAGCTATGATGTATGTATAAATTAAGATAAAATTTTAACGAAATTAAAACTCACTTAAAATTTTACGTACACACGCTAGGGTGTTTGAGTAGGCGGCCAGAAAAATTTTATTTCATTAATGACCGTGTGAAGTGGTTTGGTTCATACGGCTAATTAAGAGAAAATAAGTGTGGCGGGGAACAAAAACGTGTTTCGCAGACTTCGTTTTGTATTCGAAGATATTACCACATGATAACACAGCTGTTAAGTTTTGCAGCTGTGCCGCTTACAGTTCCATACTGGCTGCTGTTAAACATCAGTTGCTGGTAGTCTGGTGGTTAACGCGCCGGGCTCACACTACGAAGGTAGCGTGTTCGAATACTGTCAAGGCCGTTCAGGTGGTGTAACGACCGTGAATGGGTGTTTCAAGGCAACTGTATGTAATATTTAATTGTACAAAGGGGTGAATATCTCTTAAATTGTATGTGCAGTGTTTGTAAAAAACTGAAAGGTTACTTTTGGCATGGTGTGAAAGTATGGAAACATTTTAATTTCTCTCTTGCAGTACGTGTCTTGACACGATATCAAATATTACTAGAAGTATAGTGGCTTGATTATTTTACGTTTTTTTCATGGCATATTTATTGTGACATAAAAGTAAAAATACACAAACATTGTTAGTATAAAATTACACTGGATTTGGCAGAAACTCTACTGTCAAACATATCTGTGTAAAATAACACACATATTTTGCAGTGTAGATTTCACAATCCTTGGTGATCTCGAGTCGCAGATAGTGGTTCATTCGATTTTACTCGAAATTCACCTCAGACAAAGCTACTTAAGAATTGGTCCTTGCTATATGTTCCTAAATATTCTTCGAATTATATATTGCCTGGAAATCTTTCCACAAAATATCACTGCCTCTACCCAAAGAATTCATGAAAAGAGAGATAATGAAGGCAGCTGACAAAGAAACGATTTTACACTACACAAAAAAAAATATTAGGCCAACGGGGTAAAGGAATTGTAGACTGTCGATGAATGAGTCGTCAACCAGAGTTTGGATTGCCAATTAAAAATCAGTTGTTGAGGAGAAACAGGTAGGAATAAGGATTGTTTGTTATTAAAGAGACTCGCTAAATAATATTTCTCATCTGTTTTTTGTACGGATCAGAGATGCGAATAAAGAGAAAGGGGATAGATGGGCTGGGTCGTTTCGGATAGTACATAGACGACAAACGTAGACAAAAACCTACAATGTGAAAAGAGTATAAAAAATTAATGGAAAGGGAATAAGGGAGTATACACGTGGAAACAGTCTTTGTGTGTATTGCACAGGGATACGAGGATGACATTGAGAATGGAAGGAAGAAAATTGATAATGCTGCACGAGTCGTCACAAGAAAGAAGGGGATAAGCAGGAAGTGCTACATAGGAATGTACCCAGGGGAAGGAAATTAATGATGCACCGTATTTTGCTGTACTCCAATCATAGTTATGTAGGGTTTAAAAGCTGCCAATACGAGAAAATCTGCTACTGGAATTAAAAACAGTCTTCTGAATACCCTTAGTAATCATTCTCTTTATCTACAAGTAATCGCATTGACCAAGATTTTTTATTTATCTTATGCAAGCAGCTGACTTAAGTGCGAACTACTAATCTCAGTTTGTGAAATCAAAAGTGGTGAATTTCCCTTTTATTAACTGCATGCATTTATTTCAACGGGCACATTTACTGACATTCTCCCAGGAAGCGACGAAGGAAGAGCAGTTTTTAATGTCAACGTCATATTTGCGGTGTTTTAATACGTTGACGCTTAACTTGTTTCATTGGATTTCGTTTATGTACATAAGAGTATAGGCTGTTCACGTCAAAGTGAGCACTTTTGAGGCCCTAGTTACTTTGTCCTTTCAGTCACATTTTATCCTTTAACCATCTTGGTGAATAAATATTGCCATGTAGGCAATAAACACAGTGTGTATATTTCACCGCACTTGGAAGTTAACGTCTAAGGCTAAAATCAAATATATTTATTGACTATTATTCCAAACATGAGGGCTTTCAAAAGTGCTCCCTTTAACGCGAATAGCCTATACAAATTGTCATATTAGTAGCATGTTTATGTGCTTCAAGGGGATTCTCTAGTACAAGTAGTTCCAACGGATTCTCCTAAAACTTTGATATACATTCTAGAGGAGCTGAATTTCTCGCAGATAAGTTGGATAACAGCAGGATATTATCACATGAAATGCAAGACAATGAATAAAACTAAACAGAAGCTACTTTGTACTTTTCTTCTTTCCTGTACGGAAATCGAGTAACTGCGCAAGGAAAACTTAAAAATGTAATTTTCTTAAAATCGTTTTCACAATTTTTTTTTTAAATTTTTAATAGGATAAAAGAGTAGAATGTCACTACGAAATAATTTTTTTTACGCCTTTTCTGGGGGTGGAGTCATATTCCCACAGTATTTATTTACTAACATTCAAGTATACTGTACGCGCAAACACTCATTTTAAAGACAATATTTGACTACAGAATTTCCCTTAAAAATGTAACGTTTCCACTTGATTGAAGCATGAATAAAGTGATCGGGTCTAAGGCATTGTTGGTTTTTCTCTAGGCGGGACGATACAAATGGGCAGTAAAGTAGATCTTAATCATAGCTTTCTAAAGTGCTCAGTTAGCCTCGAACAGCTTGTAACTGCTGCTAGTAGGCAGCAGGGGGCAGGCGACAGCTCGCCAATTTTTGTCCTTCCTGCGCTCGACGTCACACGTGGAAACAGGCTGCGTTTCTCGTGCGAACAAGAATGTAATCTTCGCCGTATTCGTTCATTATTCTCGTGGCCACGTCGCAACTAGTTGAAGATAATTATTGAAATTTTAATACCTTCGCCTTTAAGCCCTCAGTATTCTAAATATGCTTGTGTGTTTATCGTACATTCAGTAGTTTTCCCGTAAAAATATATATATTTGATGGAGGTGAAATTTTTGAACAGCAAATTTTTCAGCAATCTGTGAACGTCTTACTTTATTGAGATGAGTACCATGTGAGCGAATTAAATGTGGAGAAAACATTGCATTTTTATAATCCGGCATATAAAATGCTCTAGGTCAAATATTTTTCCTGAATCGAAGTGAAATATTTTATTATGGTTGTCTATTTCAACATAACAAATATTTATTACCTTAAAAATCATACATAAAATGTTATGAGCGCCATGAAAGAATGGCCTTTGTACATAAAAGGTGAAATATATATTGTTTTGTGCATTTTATTTCTGCATATAATATCCATAATAAAATAAATTGTAAACTTATTAAATAATCACGTTTGAATGGTTCTACATTGCGCAGTAATAAAAATGCATAAACACAACAGGCACATTTAATTAAAATAAATTTAAATTATTAACAGCACACAGTTTAACTAATATTATAATTAAATTTCCCTCTTTTGAATCACAATACACTTTGCAACATACATTTGGAAATTAAAACATTTACAGGATATATTTTATTTACATCTGTGTTATTACGGTATCTCAAATTTTAGATAGTAGGCATAGTTAGTAATTTCTATACACACTTATTCGTAACTCCTACACTATACTCTCTCTCTCTCATAAAAAAGGGGGATTTAAAGTTACCCAAAGTTTACTCGTATACTATGCATATAAATTTAAAATTGAAATAATATAAAATACTTTTATATAAATAATGAGGACCCAGCATCTTAATAACGTAGTGAAGTTAACAACTTACAGCTGTTAGGAGGTTACATATTCCGCTTAAATGTCATAAGCGTTTAAAAACATAAATACACTATACACTGTCCACTGTAGAACATTTCTTTCCCATGGTCACAGTTAACTGACACATGTCCTAATTTACCATGCTTGTTATGTGGCAATTTTCATCATTTTAATTCCAAGCTTCCTTTTCTCGTCTTCGGGGTTTCTCCCTTTCATGTAAAGCTGTCTAAACCTTATGATATTTATGGTTATGGCGAAACAATGCATAATTTATTGTGGCACTTTTCCATCAATAGCGTTCATGATGTCACCAGTAGGAGTTTCAAATGCATTAATCCTTTTGCAAACGTACTCGCCATGGATAGCAGTAAACATATTTTCCGAAATTCTGATGTTGTTTAGAAGTTCGGAACTCGGAGTAAGGAGGCCACCACGTGTGTGGTAACTAATCCAGCTACGTCTATCAAATTCTAACCAATGTGTTCCAAGCACAGAATACTTATTTTTAAAACTAAATGCCACATAACCCATGATGTATTTTAAACCTTCACGTGATGTTATGTTCTCGTTTGGTAGTTCTACTTCACTCATGTCGTATTCCAGTGAACCAGCTACAGAACTTACTCTTACGTTACTCTGTAACTTGCGGGTTAAATCCATTTCCTTATGTAGAAATAATTGTGTCCCATGTGGTTCCGTTATGTCTAAATTCGTAATTTCAGCAGGTGTGTGTATTAGGCATGTCTCTTCAATTTTGTCTTCCCTGTTTGTTTTGGTAGAAAATACTGCTGCAGTGTGTTTACCCATCGCACTCTATATTTGAAGTCCACTGGATTCGTATGATTATTATGATGCCCCATGCCTCTTATATAAGAAAAAACATTATAGGATGTCCTGATTCAATTTAATTGTAATCGCGCATAGAAAACGTAAAAATTCATTAAAATAGTCAAGTAAATCTTGCATATATTTATTGCCAATTTGTATACTCTCTTGCAAAGGAAAATTGTTTACACTTCTTTTCTTCTTTTGCCTGGATAGATCCCATGAACTCTGTCATTTCATTTAAAATTCTGCCCTGCTGCTCTTTATGTATGCCATACGCACTATCAGACTGTGACGAATTCATTACATCTAACCAGTCATTGAAAATTTTACAAAAATTCGCAAATTCGCTGTGGCGGTGGAATCTCTTGTTCCTAAATTATTCTCTTTTAAACAACCCAAATCTTTAGAAACGCTGTTTTATAAGAGCTGAGTTGCTGTTTTTACTTTTCGGCGGCCACTGCCTATCACTTCTAAATGATGTTGATTTCATTTAGGTGGCAATTTTAAATCGTGCACTGATTTTTCTAGCAGTTTTACAACAAATATTTTACCTACCTCCCCGCTACGCTTTGTGACAGACCCATTATCTAAAAAATTATTTCTTGCCAACTTCAGTAGGTGCGCAACATCTGCAAATACGAAATATTTCTTATTGCTGTCGCTAGGGTTCGAGAAATTAGTATTTTAGGATTAATTCCTGGCTGCTTCCATACCGCTGTGTTTCCTCCGCCCATGTTCTTTACTACTGCTTCAACCTGGATACCAGAGTGTTGTACGTAAAGTATAATTTATTTCAATATATGCTCGGACATGTTATGATCGAAATCATAATAAAATGCTTGTTTCCATTTACGAAGCAAGCCACGTGCCATAACAACTTGTGCATATTTGTGGGGGCCCAATATTTGTCCTCTCGCTCTGTCCACACATATCTCACTGGAAATTCTCACTTCATCAAAAGATAAAACTAGAATTTGTTTCAAATTCAGTGAGTTCATTGGCTTTTGCTTGCACGAGGGCCATAACCTCATGCAAAATCCCAGTATTGCAGTTAAACTGGCTAGCCCATTTTCGGAAAATACTTATGTGAGGCAACTGATACTTTAGATTGTTGCGTAAATAACGATCTGATTTGGAAAATAATGTTTTTCAGCGATATTGATGATGCTACATCCTCTGGTGTAAAAAAAGTGATAGTATTTCGTGGATTTTACTTTCTCTGCCTTTCATATAACACGCCTTTAATGCCTTAACCTCTTCGCGGAAGGTAACATTATGGTTCTCCAGATTTTCCTTTTCAAGAAGTACTTGTGTTACCTGCTGCTCCAGTTCTTCTATGCGCTGGTACAGTTTCTGTGCAGTCTCCTCTGACATCACAGGTGGCTCGTCATCTGTAATAGTAGCTATTGCAGAAGTCTCTCATGCCCGTGGCTTCTTCGGAGGTGGACTGGAACAGTGAAGATCAAATTAAGTTGGCTGTGCTTAATACTGCGCTACACAATCAACTCATAGATGATATTTTGTTCTAAAATTTATTCAACATAACATTTGGACGTATGTGTGTTTTCGGACATCATGTAACCAGCCACTACAGTGTAGCAGCGATTCATTCCAAAATAGCATACTGATTGTTATTAAATTTTTTACTGTCTCACTAACACACTACGTTTCCAATGTGGTTGGTATTGAAATAGGGCTGAATAGAGATCAAAAAGGATGTAAAATATTAAATTCAACACTTTANGTATTTTTTAGCGGACATATAAATGTGTTGTACACTACAACACATATATAACTATATATATATATTAATATTGATATTATATAAACATATCATAAACCAAAACTTAAAATAATTGATTACATAGTGGGGCAAGTGTTGCCCATTTAATCTAATTTTGTTGAGATACGGTCAATGTTTGTGATAAATAAATTCTATAATGTCACTTAATACACACATAGGTTTACGTGAGTAAAAAACTTATCTCATTGTCTTACAATAATTGGCCATGAAAATCACGTATTCATATTTGGAAAATGACCTTACCTTGATGTGCTAGACTCCTGTAGAATATCTCGCACGATAATTTTCTTGCTCTTATTTCCTGCCTTTCATGCCATTCACTTGTGCTGGGAGTCACTCCTTCATTTTTAGGCAACAAACTCGGAACCGCATCTTTCCGTACCTTTCCTTGAATTTGTTAGAGAGTAGTTAAGCAAATTTCTGCTGAAAAGTTTCGTCGAACGTATCCCTTACGAATTGAACTGAACATATACGTGCTGAAATGTGAAAAAAAGGAAACACAACATTATTGAAACCAAAAACTAATATTTTGTATAGTTTCTGATACATAGTTTGGCTATAGTTACCGGTTTTAGTGTTAATAAAATTCGACCTCTTGCATGAAACGACCTAGTTTTTAGCAGTTTCATCGTCTCTAGGAAAACGAAAAAATCTAAATACCATCTGTATTGTTCCTATTGTTATTGTTATACCTGATTGTTATACCTGAACCCAGCGGAACGTGCCATTTTCCCGCCGCCCCGCAAAGACTTCAGCAAGCCACAGAGCAAGCGAGCAAGTCTCGACCGTTGCGCTTCCCTCCCTTTCCGGCGGCGACAACGTTTCCACGCGACGTCACGAGGCTGGCCTAGGGAGGGGACCTCTACCTTCTCCTTTTCTCAGTACCACGAGTAGCTAGTACTTCAGTTATGGATGTTAAGTCATGAAGAAGTTCCAATTAAATGGTATTTGTAAACAACTTGCTGAAGAAGTACATTTCAACCGTGGCATTTTTTTTTTTTGCGCGGGGCGCATTAGACTTATTTTTTCCCCTCCAGTCGGCAGGGGCAGATGTAAACACGAAGGCGGGAGGGAAACTCGCCAGCGAGGATGTTATCTGCGCCTGCAGCTGGCTCCAATACCCTCTCCATCTTTCCACCGTGCTCCATTCCACGCCGTCCTAACAAAGTCACCGCCTCTTCCCCGCCGAACCCCTCGGCGACTAATCCGGCCGCGTGGCAGCCGACCCGGAAAACTCTGTCCTCGCAACTCTGCCGACAAATCAGCCCGCCGAGTAGCGAGACTTTCTTTCTTTTCTCCCACATCGTGGTAAAATCCCCAGGGGGCAGCGGGGAGAACTTTCATGGGCCCGGGCGCCCGTTCGTTTACTCCCGTGTATTCCGTCCCGCGCGAGAGAAATTGACCGAGTGCTGCACTCGCTCTCGCCCCTCTCACATACTCCTGTGTCTAGACAAAACTGAGTTTTGGGCAAGTATTTAAGAGGACTATGTACGGAAACATTTTCTGTGAAATCGTTTTTCGCGTGAATACGCGTGTCTCGGAAAACAAATGTTCTGTAAATACGACTTTTTACAAAAAAAAAAAATCTATGTCCCTATATTTTTACTTTTATCATATTAAGTCTACATATATTCAGAAATAACATTCTTGAAAATGGTCGAATATCGCATTTTTAAAGCTTCCCTATGTAGTTTACTTAAGCAGTAAAAAAAAAGTACGATTGTACGAACGTAGTTGAATCTGTGAGCTTCCATCGCGTGTAACAAAGTGCCTTTGCTACAGAGCTAATTTGCACAGCACAGCATTTTGACGGAAACACTGCACGCTTTGCGCGTAGGAGCGATAAGGCGCTAAGTGTGCGTGTTAGTGTCGCCCTTATCGATACCTCGCTTCTTGACATAGAATTCGTAGCTACTAAGCTCCCGCGAAACTATAAAACGTACGTCCGTGTGCTGTTCTACGAAAACAACACACACTTCGGACGCAGGCTGTTGAGTACTTTCAACATGACACGCATGTTATAAACACCATTTCAGAGAATTCAAAAACTGCTAAAATCGGCTTATCTCAAATATCTCAAAATACTAATTCTCTTATACTAATACTAATTTGTTCCGTTCTCGTATTCATGTGGGTAAGAAGCCTACCTTGTAAAACATTTTAAACACCTCAGTGTCACGTCCGGCCATCAGAAAGTATTACAACGACGATGGAAAATAGCATTAAAAAAATTCGCGTGTGATCTGTTTTCTCAGAATTTCAGGTGACGACTAAAGGGTTTGAATACAGCAATCTGTTCATAAAAGGTACGACATGGTTGCTATATTTGAAAACACTTTTTTACAGAAGAATAAATACCGTATACAGAGGTTTTTATTGCCACTTACACTTTTCAACGATCATATTTATGTTTCAATAACCAAAATTATGAATTGGCGAAAAAATACAGAATTTCATTTCTGTCCTTAGAAAATATTAACATCCACCAATATCATAGTAAGTTTTTAAAAATTAAAATGGGCACATCTGTTTACGAAGACTGCATTTGGTATTTTGAAGTTAAATATATCGAGAAGGTAAAGCGGGATAAGTTTACGTTACTCACTCGTTCAATACAGAAGACGAAGCATTATGAGCGGCAGAGGCGGAATGCGGATACGTCACCGGCACGACGCACCTCTGGAATTCCCTATCTTGTGAAATAATCATCGCTCCTTCTTAATTAGGGTATGCGTAAAAGCATGAAAATTATTGGAATTCGAGACTGTGCGAGTAATAATCAGCTTTGCGAACTGCTGGTTTAGTAATGGTTAGTGCAACTGATAATTATAAGTTATATTTCATTTGAATGCATATACATTTATAGCATATTGATTATTTAATTGTACAGGGAGAAACATTAATTTAGTTTACGTATAAATCAAGAATATTTTTCACATACGTACGCAATTTGGATCTGGAATCATTTCCGAGCCTGTCGTTCTTGTGCCTGAATTCCTGCATTTTAATAAATAAAAAAATTTAAAATAACATATTTTGTTTGCAGTAACGTTTAAGGGAAATTCCAAATATGCAAACTTTTGCCCTCAGTTGAACTGAATAAACAGAAGTGTTGTATACTCCACCCATTTAGTTATCAAATTAAATGCGTTGTTAAACCACAAGACATCTCCAGGTTAAGACCATCAAGTGCAGTGCAGAATATCAAGCAAGATTATTGTCTTTCTTCTATTTTTACGTGAGGCCGCGGAGGTGTAGTGGTTAGACTACATGCCTCGCACGAAGGCGAACCGAACCGGATTCGATTCCCGGCAAGGGTTACCCCCAGATTTTCGCATTTGGGAAACGTACCGGACGATACCATTGGTCGGAGGGTTTACTCAGGGATCTCTCGTTTCCCTCGCCCTTGCGTTCCGGCGTTGCTCCATGCTCACCTCGCTTCACCTTCATCAGTTTTCAAGACCTGGGTTTCTTAGAGCCACCCAAATCTCTTCACTCGCTCACCCACTCTACGTTGTTCACTGAATGATTTTCGGAATTATTTAAGTACAGAAATACGAAACAATTTGAGGTATGTCTAGCAGTTTCCAATTCAAAGTTTTAAACTTTTCCTTTTTTCGTTTACCATTTTAAATATTACAATTATTAGATACTTATGCAACATTTTTCATCATTTGTATTTAATAAAACAATTAAAATTCCACGAATGAACTTGCAATACAACCTACAACCATAAAATAATTTTCTTCGTGTTACTGGAGCATAGTATTTTATGTATAATATATGAAGCAGTTATAGTAAACTATATAATTGTAACTTACGAAACATTTTTTCGTATAGTTTAAAACATGTACTATGGCTATGAATTTAACCACTAACGTGGTTTACAAGTTAGCGCTGTAGCCTTTCACCTGAGGGGAGTGAGCTCAATTTATGGAATCTCAAGTGGCTGATGGATTTCGCTCGTGGATCGAATATGGGTAAGAGTGCACATGTTAGCTGCGCAGTAGCCACTCTCCGTCTTTAACATTTAACTGATTTTCTGCCAACAGCACTGTCAAAAACCATTTGGGCGGCGTTCGAAATTAGACCACTGCTTATGTTAGTAAGTACCTTCTGATTTTATACACTTACTACAACCTAGTTTTAATGCAAACGAAATATATCAAAGTGCGTCAAGGTATTTTATTCAAATAAAAATAAAAGTTTGTTGAAATTTTGAAAGTAACCAAGCAGGTTCATCAGTGTTTACTAAGTTATTCTGACAGTCCTGTTGTTGGTGGGTGAGTCAATACTGCGGACATGCAAGAAGAGAAAACGAAAAACTGTCAAACTTTCCTTTAACCTATAACCTCACTAACCTTTATTTTGCACAAGATCGCAAGATCATTTTGCCTAATCGTGCCTAGCGGGATGCGGTTTACATCACGGCACCACACAACTTAAGAATACAGAAATAAAACCGCCACACATGCCGCGAACTGCAGCTGCACACGCCGGGAAAATGGCGTCACTGGCTAGCCAAATGTCGAAATGCCGTTCGCCAATCAGCGCGGCCAACCCGGCAGGTAGGGAATATTTTGCTACGCGCAGTATCCAATCAGAAACGAGGCCTGTTTCCAAAGCTTTGTGCAGTAAATCAGCGAATGTATGTACTCCGATCAAAGGCACTGCGACTCCGTTTCACGTCTGCATACTTGCCTGTTCTGTGACCGCGCCGATTCTTTCGGTTCCTACCAACCTTAAAGTTGCCCAACAGTAAGTGTTAAATTTAAGAGACGAACTTAAGTTGGCATGCATTCGTTTAGTAATATAGTTATTTCAGTAATAGTCAGGGTGTGTGTGGTGGCTTTTCATAAGCTCTTGATTAATTTTGCGATATTACATACATATATAAAACGTGACAATATTTGATGAATAGCATTTTTATTACAGACTGTTACTTTCATTGTGTTTTAATGGCGCGACATTCAGAATTGCGTGCTACAAACAAATTTATATAACTTATTTGTGCAAACTTGAATTTTTCTGTTGAAAAGTAGACGTCCGTGAATTTCTGACATTCTTTAGGTGGCAGGTTAGACTTCAAGGAAGTATACTCGGGTGTTTTTTCCATGATTGGACCACAGTTGTTTGGACACGCCCTGGACGGTTCATTAGCCACGTGCAACCTAGTTATATTAAAAATAATCATTCTCTTGCCTTATCAGCAGGAAATGATTAAACGGTTGTAGCTGGAACATGTAAAGAAGTGAGATGTCTAGACCGTTACCAAAAGGTGAGTGAGTGAGTGACTGTAGAGATTTCGGTGGCTATTAACATCGAGGTCTTGAGAGCCTACGAGGATGAAGCGATGTGAGTATAGAGCAGTGCCGGAATGAAAGGGCGGGGGAAACTGGAGATCCCCGAAAAAACTCGCCGGCCAGCGGCACAATTCTTGCACGCGAAAATCCGGGTGCTACACAAGGATTTTGCTAATTCCACATTGTCTGTTTCTCTTAATTTTTCCATTTCTTGTTATATTTCTACAAATCATTTTACTTTCGTGGTTGTTATCTGCACTTGAATTCAAACAGAGAAAGAAACTTGTTTAGAAAATTTATTACCTTAACTTCGGCATCCAAAACACGCACTTGCCTTATACTGACTGTACCCAGCGCTGCAACTTGCTACCCTCAAGAAAACCTCCTACCATCTTCGCCCTTCCAATTTGAAACCACCCCTCCTGCAATCAGTGAGAAGGATAACAAAAATTGAAGGAGAAGGGAAAATAAATTTAGTGGAAAAAATCAAGCGGAAAATCAGCTAGGGTGAATCAATGAACTTCCAACCGTTCCCCCTCCACCAATCATTTACGCAACGTCGAGGCGGATGAAATAAAATGAAATGTTTTTTTAATATGAAACCGACTTTTATGTGAGAACAAAGTCACATAAAGGTCTTCCTACTGATGCGACCACAAAACAGTCAACTGACTCGCTACTACTAGCTTCTAATATGTATCAGATTACTTCCCGTCTGTGGCGTAATTATGAGGAGAGAATAAAGGGAGAATGACTTTCTTCTTCTCACCACAATTCAAAAATAATTGTTTTGATATGAAAAGGTTTATAACTAAGCTCATATTATTCGTACATTGCAGTATTTTCCTAGCTACGCTTTATTTTTAGATAAAAAGCCGTTAACTTAAAATCCATATTCATTTTTAACAAAATATTCTTTTTATTTCTCTATCTTCCTTTTATTTCTTATATTTGTTTCTTAACGAAATTTTTTTTAACCTTATGTTTGAGGCCATAAACATTTAGCTAGGACAAACCCATGACCTAATTTATGTATGCCTGAAAAAACACTTCTGGGTTTCCCAACAGAAGACGTACACTGAAGAGTCAAAAAAACTGGTATAGGCGTACGTATGCAAATAACAGAGGTATGGAACCAATCAGAGTAACGCGATGCGGTCGGCAGCTAGATCGGTTACTGCTGCTACAATGGTAGGTTATCAAGATTTAAGTGAGTTTGAACGTGGTGTTATAGTCGGCGCACAAGAGATAAGCCATAGCATCTCCGAGGTAGCGATAAAATTTGGATGTTCGCGTACGACCATTTCACGACTGTACCGTGAATATCGGAATCCGGTAAAACATCACATCTTCGACATCGCTGCTGTCAGAAAAATATCGTGAAAGAACGGGACAAACTACGACTGAAGAGAATCATTAAACGTAACAGACGTGCAACCCTTTCTCAAATTGGCGCAGATTGGAATTGTGGACTGCCCTGCAGGATTCATGGTGTGAATTGCCTCCTGCATACCTTCAGACATTAGTCGAGTCCATGCCATGTCGTCTTGCGGCACTTCTGCGTGCTCGGAAGGGAGGAAGGACTACACGATATTAGGCAGGTGTACCAGTTTTTTTGGCTCTTCAGTATATATACAGTATAATGTAGAGTTATGCACGCCTCTCTGCACCACGGTGATGTGTGTCAGTATGAACACGATACCCCTTTACATAAATTAATGAACTTAAATCAATAATTTGGTTTTTATTTTACATTTTAATGAAAAGTTACATGTTGTCATCATTATGTTTTTTTTTTTTTGGTGTATGGAATTGATTTACATTTTGAAATCTGTCTTAGACAAACATTCCTTTTCTTAACTACTCTTATTTTAATGGGTACGATGACTGACATGATCCCAGTTAATTTGGCAGCAATGCAGGTAAAGTATTTCCATGTCTCAATGATGTATTAAAAGGGTGGCCGTTAAGTTTGTTAGTCTTGAATTTATTCAATTGAATTTCTATTTGTTTTAAACATGTAAAATTTCGTATTGTGCTGTTGGTAATATATTAATGTTGCTTATAATTTCACAATTAAAGTTGATTGCCACGTAGAAAACGCCATCGGGTCTTTGCCAATGTTAATTTTGCTTATGTTTTAATGGCACAAAATGGGTACAAATTTATATCCTGAGAAGGTATTTTATAAGTACTCAATTAACTGCAAACCGTCTGTACAAAAATACACAAAGTCAGGCATCTAAATACACGTTTAGGCGAATCATGTATTGTAGAGAATGGCGTGTAACGTTCAAACAACAAGATTTGTGGATGTAGATATTAGGTCGGCTTCGCGTAAAAGTAACGTCAGGCTTCAGTCTGTGAAGCGAAGTGTTCCAGTGATGCACACACATCAGGACCCAAGACAAGTGAGGGCAGTACAGAGCTACCAATGACCGAGATAACGACGCTGTGTATACTGGACTGGTGTCTTTGTGAGAAAGCTGTTAAGTATACGAAAAGTGAAATGGCGTGGCTGCTTCTTTGAAGAACACATTCACTGATTGGCTGCCAGAATCTCCGGGAAGGGACCTTGTGTCTGATTGGCTACCGCATGCGGCGGAAAATTCCCAAAAGGCTGGGTTGCCGGCGGCGAATGTTATACCAGTTGCTGATAGGCGAACGGCGTTCCGAATTCTTACTGGCTTGTGACGCATATATCTCAATCTTGTGTGATGCATCTTTGAATCCGCCTGCATGTAGGCCACCCATTGAAAACATAGCACAAGCTGGTTGCATATAGGAGCGACAGACTGAAAACTTTGTAAGCATACCTGCATGGCCCCCAATGCAAAAACTTGCTATGTTGGCCAGTTGAACTTAAAAATATTCTGTTCACAGGGTGTCGGAAAATGCCCATGCCATCGGTTTAGTCAAACAAATTTTCATACGCATATTTCCCCGCCATTTTTTACTATTTCGTTGCAAGCCTGCAAACTTCGGTGATTCGAAGCCGGGAGAAGTGACGGAATGAAAGGTTCGTGAAAAAGAAGAGCACCCAAGGAAACCTATTTAACAACGGCAACGCCCGCCATGTTTCCCACATGCGAGGTTCAGGAGTGGCCGCCGCCGGGAATCGAGCGAGTCTTTTTCGGCATTTGTAATATTTCAATAATAGTTTTTCTTGTGTAGTTCCAGACATGTATGCAACAAGAAACAACAAAACTAACGCATATTGTAATAGTTCTGAGAAAATTATGTACGCCTGAATGTATATTAAAGTTTGTATCATTAACTGCAACTTCAATACGTTATTCATTATCTTATTTCATAATTTAACATTTAAACTCAAATTAAATAAAACAGAGGAAAGCATGACGTAGCACGCAGTGTTCAACAGTAAATTTGAGACTGATTATTTTGCCGGGAATAAATTTACACGACCATGCAGTAATGCCAACTGCATCATTTACTCTGCGAAAATAACCTAAGGTAGTGGAAACGGTTAATATCTCAACAAACACAAGAAACATATCTGCGATATATTCGTGATATGTCAAGTTATACATCTGTTTCAATATGGATTTACCACATTTTGCTACTATAATAAATCTGGAGGTATATTTTTGCTGTGGATGTAAGAAGTTTTGCAACACTGTGAAATGGATGGATACACATGGTTTTGCTTCTGTAATGATTATGGATACACTCAGCTTCTGTACTGATATTTGGGTGTCAATTTAGCATAGTATAGAGGGGTTTTAAAGCTTTTTCTAATACACTATCACATAGAGGGCCATGCAAAGAATAAGATCGAATAATAACAAATTTTTGCCCAAAAACGGATTTACCTATTTTTGCAACTGGACGACTCACTCATAAAATCAATGCTATATTCATCGTAATTTTCTAGATTTTTGTTTTGACATTATGTGTTTCTCTTTTACGGTGTATGTTCGACTATTTTATTAATTAATATCTAGCAGTTCTTTGGGACCCCGCAATTATCATACTATATATTTACCATTAAAATTCAAGTAACATTAGCAATTGCCTACGGAGACACGATCAGCCAGCATCACAATCACAGTAATTAGCCTACTAACAGGCGAAACACTAACGCTCTACATAGAAATGTACTGTCACAACGAGACACTTCCGCTAATCACTTGGTTAGTTGTGGTTGCTTTTCTGAGCATACTCTATCAACCATATAACTATTTTGGTGTTGCAGCTGGCATTCTACTACCTGCGAATAAAATAACGTGAGTGAGCCCACTTACGTTGGGGGGAGAAACCAGAAGGAATAAGGATGACACTTCCAGACGATCAAGTGAACCAGTCGTCTCTAAACCGGAAGCCCTAGGTGAACGTTCAATCTCTTCGATGTGCTGCTTGTAACAGTTACGCCTCCCTTTTTGGGTGGGAACCAGGTCTGGACACCTGGATACCTAAAATTAAGGTTAACGTCTCAACAGACCCATTTACTACTCAAAAAGGTCCCAGAAGGAGATGGATCTGGTGTCCTGAATTAACCATATAGAAACCCACATTTAGAACCAAGCAACAACATACGGCCGAGTCCCGCAATATTAGAAATGCCTAACTCTTTACAAATAGTATTAAAGAGGCGCACAATGCATGCTCTCGAAAATGTTTTTGGAAATTCAAAAACTTTTTTTTGGTTTGATTAACTTCCTGAGTATATATCTCTAGGACAAGATTTACAACTTTTTCTATTTAAATGAGAGCAAGGTGAAGTCAGGAATATACGTTTTTGGGGTTGGAAAGCACATTACTTGCGCTAAATAGACATGACATATTGATAACAACACTTTTTTAATATATCCAGTTATCTCATTAATGGTATAATAAAAAACATTTATCCTTGAAATGAACAAATAAATAAACATAAACTTTTTTCACATTGTATCTACCAAGTTATCCCTTTTGCTTTTTTTTTAAGGAACATTTCTACTTGAGTTTTGCTTTTCAAATGAAAGTTCCAATGTTATCTTTAGGGAGACATTCTATGTGTTAAATATTTTCAGGCTGGCTGAGACATTTAAGCAAAAGTACTTAAACATGCGTCATTCCTGGATTGCTGTTCTGTAGCAGCCCAGCGAACACCAGGTCAAGAAGTTTTCACCAACCTTAGACCCATGCTTTTAATGGCCATATCCACGGCCGGCTCGCGGAAACCGCCCACACAAAAAAATGTAACATTTTCCATCAATCACATAAATTAAAGAATAATATTACTCACCTTTAGGCAGTATAAATCAATAACATGCACACCACAAAGTGGATTACTTGAGAGTTCTCAAAAAGGCGAGATATAGTCTACATTTTTTTCGTGAAGAAGAAAAAAGGTGGACTCACCACTAAAGAGTACAGTGGAGGACTCTCCAAAGAGCACAACATAGATGAAACAAACTCTTGAATAACTTACACACACACACTGCGATTTATGATGTTATTTTATAAACTACAATATTTTCTTTATCCTTCTCTTTACAAAATTTTACAATAACCTTTTAAAATTTAAGCCAGTTATTACACCTCACAAAATACAAATATTTCTTTACTTTTGCATGCCCGTGGTTACGTCTGAAACACAAATTATAGAGAACTCTGGAGGCAAATACTGGAACCAATATGTAAATATTTTAATATAGAGTCACAAAATGTTCATTTCAATTGGTAATTTTTATATGACAGAAACGTCCGTTAAAAAAAGTAAACAATCTAAATGATGAATTCCTCATTTATTGCTTTCAATTCCTCAAACCAATTGTTAAATAATTACTTAGAAACGAGGAGGGCGAACTAAAAAGCGGCGCTTTGCCACGAAAATGCCTTACTCTAAATTCACAGTAAAGTATGATACTGTACAAAACCTCATTAATACACACACGCCGGACAAACGGCACATAACTAAGAGACTCCAAGCATCGGCTCTGTAATTATATTTGTACAATTTGTAAAGTTTTAGTGCCATCTTTTGTATAGTGAAATACAAATAAGGAAATAATGCGCAGAAGACCAAAACGCTTCGGGCGAGTCAGGAGTGTCAATTGCCGCTACACAGAAGGGTTAGGTTGTTCAGAAGTGACAGCGGCCAAGAGCGGTTGGGCAGGACTTGCTCCGCTCGTGAAAATTACCTGCGAAAAAATGTAGGTCGCGCAGTGTGGTATTTAACAGCGCAGCAGTAGAGAGCGATGTTATCAGTTTGGTGTGCACAGCGATAGTGGCGTACCGTGGTTTCTTCCCCTCCAACAGAAGGCGCTCGGGAGGCTCCTCCCCTTACACCGCCTCTGCTACCTATCCTCCCTCAAGCCTTCGCAAAGATTATTTTCTCGTTTGAACTTAACTATACGCTAATATTAACGTGGTTTGTCGTAAGAAATTCAATTATAAAAGTGCTGCGCTTTCGAATTTGTCAAATGCGAGTTGTATTAAAAGTGGTATTCAGATCTAAACTCAAGTGCAATTTATTCTCGTTTGTAAATGACTGTATACTCATGAAGTATTAAAAAATTAACATTATTTTAGACAAATGAGTGAAATGTGGAAATTTTAATATTATATTTCATATCGGAAAACTTAAAACATTACGGACAAAATGTTTGGATGCAGTTAGTTGATGACAATTATAAATATCATCACAGGGGCATACATATATTTATTCGAAATTCATTATGTAATTTTTTGGTACTTATATTTTTAAGTTTTACAATCCAATTCCACGAGATAAATTCATAGGATTTTGAACAAAGTGCCGCATGGTATTACCGTGAATTAAAGGACAATTTTAACATAAATTAACACTTCTGTTTAACATAAGGATATTTAAAAAATGCATTTAAAGTTTAATTTTGTTAGTTGGTTAAAAAGGGTTTGAGATATTTCATTTGAATTAGCGTTTCATCTAATTACTATTGGTTCCAAGATACGTCGTAAAATAAACTCAGAAAGTAGAAATATTTGTGATTAATACTTTTTTAACTACCAAAAGTTAATAACATCTGAATATAACAAGTACTTAAAAGTAATTGAATTAGTGTATCAGATTAGCGAATGCTTATTTGGCCAAAATACCTGTCAAAACCATATTGTCGTTAACACAACTCTTCACACAAAGAGGCTGTAATGCTTATTGCACTTTCTCTTTACGAATGTAAGGTAAGTTGAATTACAATATAAAAGCCAAATACGTTTTTAAGCACTGATTTAAAGAAAAAAAAGTAGTAAATTTGGTACCATTAGTGTAGTTAAGAGATAATATGATAAGGTCGACAAGTCCCTTTTCAGAAGGTAAAATTTTACTTCAATGCTATAACACAAGTCGTCTTTATTACCTGTATTTAAAGTGACAGTAGTCACTATTTCGTATCATAGTATATCCAGTTTATATGAAAGTTCCTTTAAAACTGCATTTTCAAGTTATAAGCCTATAGCTTTTAAAAACTGTGTTACTAGAATAATTATAGATATTTTTAAATAAAATGTACGGTGATAACAAACAATATATTATAATGGAAGTGCGTGTAGTAAAATTTCTTATTAATACAACGACTTGATTTTTGTCCTCCTATAGAAGAAAACATCTTCGCTACTGAGTCTTTCTAACTCTTCCAGTCGTGGTGGTCTATATATCGAACTTCGCACAGGAATTGGAATTAATTATGTACACTTTACACAGAATAAAACGGCACCCAATAGCGTTAAGTCCCTCACGTGTTGGGTGACACCATTCATTGTATGGGCTCTTTTCTGTTGTCGCATTAACATCTGCTGCCAAGAATATCAAACACACAACACATTTTTATTGGTTTCGACATGAGAGAGAGTTGTAAAAATTTTTATTCTACTCAGATTAGAAATAAAATGTGATTTTTTATGGGAGAGTTTGGCATAGGGAAAATTTCCGCGTTAAGTGCGCAGTGTACCAAAAGGTAAATTTCAATTTTAATGATTTAAAATTTTAAGCTATATGAATTATAAAAGATTAACATTTTACTTAGTCACGAAGTCATTTATATTTGATATATGATTAATGCAATTATCCTGTTTTTAATGTAGAAAATAGAGAAAATTTGGTAGAATGACGACACTAGCGCTTATACCTAGTGGCGAAAATTTTTGTTTGCCAAACTTTAAAAATTGATTTTCCCAACTTGTAGTATAAGTAACCTTAGTTATACTGATACTAGTACAATTAAAAAAAAATATTAATTGCAAAGCAAAAAAATTACATTATTTTAGGGGCCTGAAAAAGTTGAATCGCGACCCAATGTTAGGCGCCATGTGTAGAAGACGAAAATCAATATACATCTCCTTTATCATAAATTTAAAAACAGGACCTTGAAACTGAGTTTTATTTTCCATTGTTGGCAGCGTGTAGCGGTGGTGCTGCTCCCTGCGCGGCGCACGAGGGAAGCGGACAAGGGCGCGTCGCGCAGACAATAGGTCTTCATACAGCGGCGGCGCGAGGCGAAAGCAGTAGCGATCTCTAGTCTCGAGGGGGGTTCCGTCATAGTTGATGCCGCGGAGGATCCGGAGGGGATACCGCCGACAAAAAGCCGCCGCGGCTGACAACAATGGCGAGACGGCGGGGAAATTAAGTCTTTCCTGCGTCCCACGTCTTCCTGCCTACAGTTACTTCAGGGAGAGAGCGTACGTGAACTACGACGCCCTCGTGCCACCTCTTTTGTCCGCTTGTTGACGCACTGCTCCACCCTTGTGAAGACTATCCCACACTCCGGAAAATTCCTTACCACGCATGAGAACACTACTGCGAGTGAATACGCGAGTAAAAGCTGTTCACAATTAAGTGAGCACTTATGAAAATAAACTTTGTAAAATGTCACTACCTCTACATGCATTTATTTTAACGGGGATAGTGACTAACAAGTGCCCAATAAAGTTGGTAATGACGGACGAAATGTAGTTCCATGTTTCGAAGTTGAATTAAAAGCGTCAGTTAACATTTGTGAATATTTATATGGTTAATTTTGCATTCTGAATTTTTAATGCATATAAGTGAACAATTAGTATAACTGCAAAATATTTACTTTCTAATAATTTTACTGTTGCACTTGACCGACGCATGAATCAAGTTATCAGGCCCTTGGCTATGTTAATTTTACATATGGTGGAAGAATACACAATGTGCATAAAAGTAGATCTTGAGCAGGGCTTTCAAAAGTGCTCAGTTTACGGTGAGCAGCATATAACGTTAGGTGGACACAAATTGAGCACGCTAATCTTATTTCTCCAGTTTAGTTTACCTCTGGGGAATGGACCGTCTAAGCTGGAAGCTGTGATAAGAGATATTCGGAATTTGGAAGCCACTTATGAAATAGGTCAGCAACTATACAGCTTCATACAGGCAAAGCTCAGGTTTAAGGGTTTCGCACAAAAAAAACTTAGCAAGCATTAAGAAGTAAGCAGTATAAATGTTTCCAACGAACTGGCTCAAACCTAGTCGAACACATACTTACTGAAATATTGCAACAACTTTTACATTATATTCCACAAATTAATAAACGCATGTAATTATAAAAAAACCACAAACGTCAAAACAATTTTTTTTTGTGGCATCTTGTTTCCCTTATTATTTTGGTCGTTGCCTGCAAGCTTTCCTGTTCAACAAAGTTCCATGATTTCACTCTGTTTGAGGAGCATAGGCATTGTGATAGTTTTATAAAGATATTGCTGCAATATCTGTGTATGAGGATATCAGAGCTTGCTATCGAACGATGCCTCGTCTAAGAAGTAACTAGTTTTAAACCGCATTGTGCAATTAGACACCGTACTGGCGATTCGAGAGGCTTTCCGTTGTTAAAGAGGAATGTTTCGATGAGACAGATGTAGTAGAAATATATTCTAACAGTGTAAGTGACTATCTGCCTCCATGGCTAATTATATCTGAGTTATGAGCAGACGTAACTTATTAGTTGGATCCCAATTAAGATATAGGGATGAGTGCAGTTATTTGTAGTTTTTAATTATGTTGTATTGACGCGTGGCGAGTACATAGGGTAGGAATTGCGCTGTATTCACCCCCTGANTGTGGCATCTTGTTTCCCTTATTATTTTGGTCGTTGCCTGCAAGCTTTCCTGTTCAACAAAGTTCCATGATTTCACTCTGTTTGAGGAGCATAGGCATTGTGATAGTTTTATAAAGATATTGCTGCAATATCTGTGTATGAGGCTATCAGAGCTTGCTATCGAACGATGCCTCGTCTAAGAAGTAACTAGTTTTAAACCGCATTGTGCAATTAGACACCGTACTGGCGATTCGAGAGGCTTTCCGTTGTTAAAGAGGAATGTTTCGATGAGACAGATGTAGTAGAAATATATTCTAACAGTGTAAGTGACTATCTGCCTCCATGGCTAATTATATCTGAGTTATGAGCAGACGTAACTTATTAGTTGGATCCCAATTAAGATATAGGGATGAGTGCAGTTATTTGTAGTTTTTAATTATGTTGTATTGACGCGTGGCGAGTACATAGGGTAGGAATTGCGCTGTATTCACCCCCTGAGAAATAACCCCGGGGAAGTCCCACCGTATAAGGACACGCGGGGGAAGTACCGAAGCGAGAGAAAAACAGGGAAAGTCCCGAAAATTAGCTGATATAAGCCCTCTACGAAGGAAACAGGGTAACCCCCGCCGAGAATTACTTCAGACACAGCTCCCAAAAACCCCCGAGACGCTTGCCGCACCCCTCCCTCCTCAGCCAGTTTGAGCGCGCGAGCCGCTGACGAAACACGAAATCCTATACAAAAAAAAACGCGCGAGTTGCATAGGGGAAGTCCCTATTTCGCTCTCGAAGAACTGCTGACAGCCAATTTGAATATATCGAGAGGCAGGTTAAATTCGGGAGCAGCGAAGAAACGAAGGCAGTTGTCATCGGCAGTTGTCATCAGTCACTCGTAAGCGAGGAGTTGTTCGGCAGCCGCGATGCAAGACAGAGAAGGCAGTTAGGCGAGAGGCAGTAGTATCACCGGGCCGGAGTTCGGGCCCGACCCAGGCAGTAATGTACAATCAGTTGTTCGGGAGCGTAAAAGAATCACAACGTTTTTGAGTAACACAAATATCTCTTTATTTTCCCTTTTCTTCAAAGCAAGTGCCAGGAAAGCGCTTATGAGTTAACTAAACGAGACGAAACGAAACGCATTAGAGCTGGCCACTTTTTCTACAGTTATAGTAAACAACTTAACTTAAACTTTTTTTAAATTTTAAATTAATAACATTTTACATTGAAATAAATATTATGTATATAACTGTTATTGATATTTAAAATGAATAACAATTGGTTCCCTAATTGTTTTAAAAATTATTCTGTTCATAATTCTGACGAGAATGATGTCCCCCAAATTACTGGTCCTGCCTTCCCCATCCAGTGTCCACTCTTGGGTGGATACGACACTTACAGCATACGAACACACCAAACTGAGTCTATGTTTTCTGTTAAGCTGTCTTGGTAGACGTAAACTGCGTTGACCAGTCGTATCTCGATTCCTCGCCCATCGGACCTAAGCGCGGAAGGGCATACAGCTCAATACAGTTATTTAATATACTGAAACTGCAACGATGTCGTATAATCTTGTAGTATCCTTGTCGCTGGTCTCACGAAAAATCTTAATGGTTATGCAAAAATTTTCCGGGTTGAGTACAAGTTTATTATTTTATTTGCAGTGATAGCAGGATGTTTTTCAGTGACTTAAAAAAATTACTTCAGTTTTAATAGTAATTAAAAGCGTTGGCTCAAAAAAATGATTTTGTGTAATAAGCAGCTTCGTCCCCCCTCCCTCATCATTCTTCCCGCGGAAAAATTTGGAACGTGTATTTTCACGGAAAACGTTTTAAGTGTCACAGAATGTTTGTTATTTTCCGTGCGTATTACTTGTAGCTAAAAACACCATTGTTTTGTTTTCCATTACGCATAAATTGCACAACGTTCACTAGCCCATGCATATTAATTATCATAACAAATGTAAAATAATATAATATGTAAAAGTGTAATCGTTATAGTACACAACAATAAATAAAGTGCTGTGGAAATTGTGTAGGAAGTGCCATGGAACTAATATAGGAAGTGCTATGGAACTAATATATAATTGTATGATGGACACCACTACTAACCATGTGTTAACAAGCCTAACAATTCTATATAGTTATTTTTTTTCCAGTTACAATAGAGAGTGTGTGTAGAAACTACCATAAGAGTAAATAAATAAAACTAAATGATAAATATAGGGACAATAAATATGAAGAGGATGTTAAAAATAAATAAATTAATTAACATTTAATTCTGAAGGCAACTGCTATAGCCTGTTGTCTGTCATTTGAGCAGTTTTGAAATCCCGCTGTAAAGATGCAATTGGGCATATATAAAAATTAAAATTTCCACTTGCCCAACGATAGGTTGCCTAATTACAAATAATCGTATTTCGTCAGTTACATGTCCGCAACATGGGACACATTTCCATATAAACCTAACAAAATTATATGCACCAACAGTAATGTGAAACTTTTCTTAAAACTAGCCCTTTTATAAAAATTATTGAACTGAATTCAAATATATTTTTGTTGTATTGAAGCTCTGGATGAATAAGTGGGTTATCATAAAAAAAAATGTATTTATGTAAAATATTTGCTAGCTTTACTCCTAGTCACGTGGTTGTTACAGTTAAAAAAAAAAACAATTGCTCGTTTTTCGCATAAGCCAACTTGTCTCTACGGAATTAATAAGAGCTATCTTCTTCATATGAACTCTGCTCTACAAATCGAAGCTCAAACTTTAAGTATGCTGCTTATTTGAGGCACAGACAGGCAGTGGGTACGGAACTACATGCACACGTGTCAGAAACCTTGTCGTATCCGTGCTTAAGCCACCGGACTATTGTCTCGCAGACATGCTGCGCGCAGAAACAGGAAATGTAGTGGCGGCACTACGACTGTATGGCTTATTAACGAAGATAAAACTGTTTTGCGCGTCGCTGTATTAGACGGAAGAACTCTACCTACATTTTCATACATTTTCGTTACTGGAAAAACACATTGTATATTATCCGGAAAAATGCAGTTAGCATACGAGCGTAATGCCTTTCTGATATATGCAGTTACTAACTAAGTAGATCCCAGTCAAAATACTGCCTATTAATTTTTATTTAATTACAAATGATTTATAACTTATGCTCTGTGCGATGTATGGGGCCTACGCAAAATGCCCCACTGTATTACAAATAAAGAGGGGGAGGGAGGGTTATTATCTTAACTGTTACATATGCAGAAGGGAATATGTTATGATTTAATTTGCACATAGACAAAAAGCTACCTGGGTGACTTTTAATGTGCCAAATACTGCAGCCAAAAACGTCCATACAATGTGATCTGCTTTTAGAACGAAACCATTGAAAATATCCCCAATGGGAATGCACGGCAGTTTAGTGATTTTTGTGTTGACTAAATTTCATTTATGTAATGGCAATACGTATATGCAGACAATATAATGAGTCATACTACTTATAGGCGTTTGTTTCAAATTAATTCGACCCTTCCTTCTGTCTGTAGTAGTTTATTGACTATCTTCAGTAATTGGTACATACTTAAATTGGCGGCATCACTTTTATTGAGTTTAGAGTATTAAAAACACCCGAATTACAACAGAGCACGGAGTCGAGAATATTTCAGTTCCGTACGAAAATAGTTTGTATAAATACCTGGAAATTCTTAGTATACCTGCGAGACGAAAAACGACATAAAGAATTCTCTGTACTTGAACATTGTGCGGAATTGCCTTCAGAAAGGAAGCCTATTTGAGATTAATCACGGGGTGTTAGTGTCTATTGGACCACTAACAGTCAGTTCACGCGCATCGAAATGGGAACGTAAATGGTAGAATAATGTGACTTCGAATGACGATGTTTATACGAGGACCTGGCTCGCGCCAAATGACATCTTGGAAATGGAGGGGTGAAGGCAAGTAAGGCCACGTGATCTGAATTAGCGCAATGTTACAATCGCAGTAGCGTTCGCGTTAAGGCCGTTCAAGAGTATAAAGATATTTTCTAAATTTTCACAAAGTTCAATTATTTTTATCTGATAAAAATACAACAGTGAGAAATTATTCACAAAAAAATATGGATTTAAAATGTATTTTTTGTAGATATTTCGAGAATGAACAAAATTAGTATGTTAGGTTACTGTTTAAAATAATTGTCCATATTATTAGAATGCTATGAAGAGAGTTTATTGGAAACATTTTATGCGATTCGCGTGTATATACAATTCAAATTGTTAGATATAATTTACACTAAAAAAAACTAGGAGTTAATTCCCCACCGCAAGTGACCTACGTCTCGGATTTCAAAGAGTGGAGTGTAGAAATTCGGGCAATTCTTAACATCGAAGTCTTGAGAGCCGATGAGGGTGAAGTGAGGTGGTTATGGAGCAGCGTCGGAATGAAAGTTTGGTGGAAATGGAAGATCCCCGAGAAAACCCGCCGACCAGCGGCGTCGTCGGCACGATTCCCACATGCGAAAATCCGGGAGCGACGCAGCTGGGAATCGAACTGGACGAGGTGTGCAAGGAGCACGGTATCGCTTACACTCTAAACAAGGATATGGAAACCCGACACCAGGCAGACAAGATACTTACATAGCAGGCCGGCGAAATAAGAAAATTATCGGACACCGGACTAGGAGAAAAAACCGCCTCCTGGGGCATATCCAACTTGATGAAGGCCAAGTTGTAGATGGGAATGGAAGATAAGAGCAAGATAAAGGCACAGGTTGAAATAGGAACAGGTGCAGAGATAAAGAGAAATGCACAACTGAAACGGAAAGCAGTGACAAAGGGAAGAAAAGCTCGTACAAGTAATTGTATAAAATTGTCATACATCGTCAGGAAACCATCAGTCATTTCGATAACGCTTACCTTGATGGTTCGTAGCTCAGAGCTGCGTGTGGTACATTTTTCACCACTCGACCTGGAGAGTGAATGGCGCATAGACCTTGCTGATTTTCATACCTACAATGCGATACCAAACATCGATGAAAAAAACTGCAAGGTCTACCTCGTAGAAAGTGGAATGTTCCCCATGAGGTGTTGCTGTCCATAGGATAGACGACATTGCAAGGTACATTGAAGATTCGCTATCTTCCGACACAGAATTTGAACTATGTGGGAATCCCAATACTCTTAAGAGTGTTATCATATGCAGCGAAGATATCGACTTTACGAAACGGGATACTAACGGACCGATGCTCGGGTTCGAGCCACGCATATACGAAGCCGGCAAAACACACGAGTCACCGCGGCCCGTAACCATCTCGCCGGTCAATATGATACGAATAAACTGCAATGGCAGACTGAGCAATATGCTGAAAGCATTCTCGNTCACCGAAGCCCGTAACCATCTCGCCGGTCAATATGATACGAATAAACTGCAATGGCAGACTGAGCAATATGCTGAAAGAATTCTCGCATATGGTCCCTCCAGGTTTTAAACTGGTCGTAGCACCGCAAAGCATCATTTACGTTCCGGTCGTCGCGAAGAGTGCACACGAGGTGGCCGTGACATTCGTCGAACAGCACGGAGAGTTGGTGAACTTTCGAAACGAACAAATCACCCTACGCCTGCTTTTGAGAAGATGGGAATAACATTAAAGGCGAACAGAAACAACAAATAAAGTGCCGTGCAAAACCTGCAATCAGTACGCCGCAGGTCTCCAAGGAGTTNCATTCTCGCCTATGGTCCCTCCAGGTTTTAAACTGGTCGTAGCACCGCAAAGCATCATTTACGTTCCGGTCGTCGCGAAGAGTGCANTATGGTCCCTCCAGGTTTTAAACTGGTCGTAGCACCGCAAAGCATCATTTACGTTCCGGTCGTCGCGAAGAGTGCACACGAGGTGGCCGTGACATTCGTCGAACAGCACGGAGAGTTGGTGAACTTTCGAAACGAACAAATCACCCTACGCCTGCTTTTGAGAAGATGGGAATAACATTAAAGGCGAACAGAAACAACAAATAAAGTGCCGTGCAAAACCTGCAATCAGTACGCCGCAGGTCTCCAAGGAGTTAACACATGCTAGCGAAATTTTCCTCCGCAGTCTTGACTTCAAAATCAAATGTCATGGAAGATAACCTAAACATTCAAAAGCCTGCAGTTTTTGAAGACAGCATAACGGAAGTGGCACTTCACATGTACCTGTCTTTCCTGATCGGGCCATACAGACTACAATCGGAAGTTCGGATTGCGGTCCAACACCAAGATATCTGCTGTCTTCCTTGCCAGTCTTTCCTGCGAATTAGGGGGACTCTAACGAAAGAAGGTAATTTAAACCTGGTATATACTTCACCTTGATTGCGAATTTCGACACTCATCTTCAATTACATTTTTGCTGCATATTACCACAGTAAATTTTAACAGTAGTAGAAATTCTACTACACTAATTTTTGCCCACCAATTAGCAGTTTCACGTATGTAGTATAACCTGATCACCCAAAGGCGTTTCAACATTAACGCCTACTCGCACATTAAAAGAATATGTAAGTCACAGCATCAACGCACTTTCCATAATCCATCACATCAAATTTTGTACGCGTACCACAAAGTTAAGAAGATTTGCGAGGGGATACAATATACTTTTTTATTTATGTCAGTAGGTTTTCTGTACTTCCTTAATAAAAATGCAGAGCACTTTTATTTCATCGCCCCTCTCGCGTTTGCACGGATTCCAGACGGAGCGAACTTAGCAACGGAGAAGAGGAGAATAGCAGGATATTTTTATTTTATTTTTCATTTCCCTTCCCAGGTCGCGGACGAGGGGTATTTGTCTGGCATCAGCTGCA
>NQII01004513.1:94176-107056 GCA_002778355.1 Clitarchus hookeri
GGGGGCTATGCCTACAGGCGAGGCTTCTTTGTTGGCGGGGCAACGCGAGCGGCAGATTATTACAGGTTCGCGCTGCGGCGCGGCGCACAAAAGAATGCCAATACTTGGCTATGTTTCAGCTCAACACGGGAGCCCCTGCTTTACGGCAGCCAATATAAACCACCCCACGGCGTCCGCTCTATTTTGGAGGGGGTTGGGCGGTTAGCGGAAGGCGTTGCCTAGTGACGCGAGCGGCCGTGGGAGGAGGGGCGAGAGGTTGTACCGCGCGGTTTTACACAGCCAAGCACATCGGCTCTTCCCTGGAGAAGGGACAGATGCTCTGCTATCTCCGGGAGACCAGGTGTTCTGCAGCATTCTCCCAAGTGTAATTTTTTTTTTCACTGCGCATTGCCATACCACACAATTAAAAGCGCTGGTACGGCGACTCTGATATATATATATTTTAAATGTTTTGTAGTAGCACCCGAAAATCTCTTTGAACGAACAATCTAACTAAACTTATTTGCGTACACATCCGTGACATATTTTCGGAAACATTAAAATAAGGGCTTATAAGGGAAACATTTAAAAATGTTATTTTCCATAATATAAAAATTTTAAGGATGGGCAAAAATACGACCTACTGAGTGTGTTGGTGCGTGTTAGTGTGTTATGTACTAACAAACGTTGAATGTTTACACAAATTCCAGCCAAGGGAGAAATTTTGCAACTGTGACACTAATAAATTTTCTGAAAATCTCTCTGGTAAACTATATGAAATTGTTTTAGGTACATACTGGTTTATCAGAAGTTTTTCAGAAGTGACCACAGTTCTACAGTAACAAAAAGCTAAAACCTTATAAATATCTACTGGATTCTCCATGGAAAGAACCTGTGACTATGTTGTAACGTTAAAGTGATGCCACTCAGTTAGACAATTATGGGACCAGAAACTGTTTGGCGGGACTATCACGCAACTCTACGTTTCTAACCGAGATCCCACGAGAACTTCGACTTTTCGCGGATGACTCCTATAAGTGAGTGTTTACTACAATAAACTGCCATAGATCTCTGTTATGTAACGTGATCATACGGGAGCCCCGACTTGTGCAAGATTCTCCCATCCGCCACCTCGAGTACGGAATAAACAACACCTAACAGCGACCCTCTAGCATCTTAAGCAGTGAGTTTTCATGTTTTAATCATGCGAACTCTGTGTATTCCATATCACTGAAATTAGCACAAGTTAAAATCAGTGAAACCTTAGACTGATAAAACAAACGATTTTGAAGTTTCATCAATGCAATTCAAATTAATATTTAATGTCATTGAACGACAGGGAATATGGACTCCGTTCCTCAAATACTAGTAACATAGTTTTTACTCAAAAAATATTTGTTTTATAAACCTAACTGTGCCTTTTATTAAATGTTACGCTACGTGCTTTGAAAGCTATTAAAATAAGCAGAATGTGGGCGTAATGCATGATTACATTGCACAAGATAAAAATATTGAAAAACTTTCCGATTAAAAGTTACATTATAAAGAGCTTAAACATTGAATTTGAAAGAAATCTCTCAATGTTACATTTTACAGTACGTAAGAAGTCTTCTTCAATTGATGGGGAGACTGTAGCAAAAAAAACATATCTGCTAGTTCAGTATTTGTGCGTACACGTGTAACTTGCGAAATAAATGGTCTGGGAATATAATTATTATAACGAATAAAAAATACACCTAAATTAATAAGGGCCAGGAAAATGCGTCAAGGGCGGGGAGGGGGAGAGGGTCACTTGATATCCCCTGGAAAATATATTTTTTAAATAATGTATCAAATATATTTTATATCTGAAACATTGCTTATTAGCGACGTTACTTCAAATGCAAGTTCATTCTGGGAAGAGCAATTAAGTTATTCATGATGTTCCATAATTTTTTTTTATATCTATTTGTGCATTTGTATTTAATATTATATTTTTTATTATAAACGATGAACAAATTAATTCACATTACAAGTCATGGATGTTTGTTGCATGTATTTAGGGTAACAGTTGTAATTCTCGCACTCCTCTGAAGGAATCTTTTTCAAATTCCTATGCCTCCACTTGGAAAATTTCTTGGTGACGCCCCCTAAATTNAACAATTTAAAACCAATTTACAATATAACAATAAATTGAGTTGGGGTGCCCCTTGACAACTATGTCATGAGAGCCAATGAGGATAAATCGAGGTGGAGATGGAGCAGTATTGGAATGCAACGGCGGGGGAAACGGGACATCTCCAAGAAATCCCGCCATCCATCAGCATCGTCTGGAAGGATTCCTACGTGCGAAAATACGCGAGTGGCCAGGCCGAGAATCGAATACAGTTCGCCTTAGTGGGAGGCGGGTGCCCTATCTACTACACCACCGTGGCACCACAAGTAATACAAATGTAGGAAATAAATTTTTCCGTTCAGACAAATATAAATGAATAAATTTGTGTAGGATGAAGAAGCCAGTCATATAAAATTAAAAGAAACTAATAATACAAACAAAGCATTACAGGCCAAATATTATAAACAGAGCCTAATAGTTTTGTAGGTATTCAATTATTTACATGAAAATTATTTTTTGAACATTTCAACTGGTAGAAAATGAGAAATGAACACCGCAACATACACCATACGCACATGGGGCACTGATAAAGGGCAGTACATGCAANGCACATGGGGCACTGATAAAGGGCAGTACATGCAATGATTACCAACGCTGTGCTGTGGGCAGAGTAGGAACCGCGCACTAGACATAACATCGCAGAGCCCAATACAACTGTAGTTGACTCGGTGAAAGAGTGAGTGAGTAAAGAGATTTGGACGGCTCTTAACATCGAGGTCTTGAGAGCCGATGAGGGTGAAGTGCGGTGAGAATGGAGCAGCGTCGGAATGAAAGGACGGGGAAACGGGAGATCCCCGAGAAAACCCGCCGACCAGCGGCATCGTCCGGCACGATTCCCAATTGCGAAAATCCGAAGTGAACCGGCCAGGGATTGAACCCGGTTCACGTTGGTGTCGGTGAAAGAGTAATCTGTTGTTTATAGCATTGGCCTATGTGTAGTAAGCATTATGGACATGCCACTACGACACAGACGACCACACTTCGTGCAATTAACGGACTTTGAACNCTATGTGTAGTAAGCATTATGGACATGCCACTACGACACAGACGACCACACTTCGTGCAATTAACGGACTTTGAACGACGTCGTATTGAGGACCATCCAGCCTCGGATGGTCCTTTAGAAGAACTATCCAATGAGTAGGACGTGAAGTGTCTGCTGTGCATCATTGGTGGTGCCGGTGGTCCAACGATGGTGCACAAGCTCGTCAACCTGGTTCCGGATGGCAGCGGCATACGGATTCCCGCCTGGACCGCCGCATCAGATGAGCACCCATTGTTGATCACACAGCGACTCCGCACAGATTAGGGCCACTGATGCACCCAGGGTGCCAGCTAGGAGCATCACCAACAGTTTGCTAGACGCTGAGCTTCGATCAAGGGTGCACCTCGCCAGGATTCCTCTCAAACCTCATCACCGTGCAGCCCCCTCAGATTGTGTCGCGAATGACGTAACTGGAGGGATGAATGGCACGGAGTTGTGTTTAGAGATGAGAGCAGATTCGGCCTCGGCGTCAGTGATGGTCGTTGTGAGCGTGGCGTCGACCAGTAGAGCGGCAACAACTGAAGTGTATACGGCAGCGACATATAGGACCAACTCCTGGCATCATGGTATGGGAGGCAATAGCCTACAATGGCCGTACGCCTCTGGTGTTTGTTGAGGGAACACTGAACAGCGAACGCCATATCCGGAACACCATCCATCCCATTTTATTGTCGTTCCTACAACGCTAATATGATATCCTCTTCCAGCATGACAATGCCCGTGTACACACGTCTCGTGTTACCCAACTTGCTCTCGAAGGTGTTCGTCAACTCCCCTGGCCAGCACGATCAACCGACATGTCCCCTATTGAACATGTGTGGAACATGGTGGGACGACGTTTGGTATGGTCTGCAATACCGGCAACAAACCTCCACCAATTCCAACAACGGGTGGAATTAGCGTAGAACACATTTCGCAAGATGACATCCGTCACCTTTATGATCGTCTCTATGCACGAATGCACGACTGCATCGTCACTAAAAGATGCTACACAATGTGCTGGTATTGTTGTTCAAGACACTCTGTAGCCTCTGTCCATAGGTGTACTATGCTATGATCATTATAATATACAGTGTACAACCTGTATAATTATTCAACACAACCTTCTTTTATGTGGGCAAATGATAAATAAAGGGAAAGCTGCAGGTGTGGACGCAGGCTACTAAAGTCTTGCCTGCTCGAGAATATTTTCGCGAATATCAGGCGTATTTTATCATAAGGGTTTGTTGTAATGCACAATGACGGCGAGAATATAATTTCACGCAGTTTAAAAGGACGATTTTCTCTGCGTAGCTCCAGTTCTCGTGTAATTTTTGTAAACATTTCTGGTCCGGCTGGCTCCTTTTTACTGTTTTATTGTCCACAAACAGCAGGTTTTTTGGGGTATCAATTAAATATAAATGTTTTATTGCAAAATTACAAAATTAGCTTTAATAAATATGATATAACAAGTATTTTAAATTATTTTTGGAAATTTACAAATCTTTTACACAATGCATACAGCATAAGAGAATACTAATCAAATCAAAGTATCATTATTTGCATTTAATTTCAATTTTGCTTTCTCAAAACTGCTAATTCGTGTTCTAAGAACATGTAATATAACTATATATATATATATATGTAATTTTTTTTTATATTTACATGTTAATATAAAAATTTATTTAAAAAATTTTCTTTTTCATAATTATTTAATAAAAAATACTTGTCTCTTTTTTGTATAGTTTTTCTTCCGTCAGTTATTATTATTACTTAGTATAGGAACAGACTAAGAAAGTTAAATTTTTAATAAAAGACAGTTATATATATAACAGAAGCTGTACGAAATTTCATATACTCCGAATTGGCTATCGGAAAGCTATACGACAACAAAGTGGCAAATTATNTTTTCTTTTTCATAATTATTTAATAAAAAATACTTGTCTCTTTTTTGTATAGTTTTTCTTCCGTCAGTTATTATTTTTACTTAGTATAGGAACAGACTAAGAAAGTAAAATTTTTAATAAAAGACAGTTATATATATAACAGAAGCTGTACGAAATTTCATATACTCCGAATTGGCTATCGGAAAGCTATACGACAACAAAGTGGCAAATTATACAATTTCATATATTCCCATGTTCTGTGAAACCACATGAGCAGGCTGCTAACAATACACTGTGAATAGTAATATATTTAATTGGATTTAATTTAGATACTTATGTAAAGTGGTTTTTACATCCTTACATGCATTTAACACGACAGAACGTANGTTCTGTGAAACCACATGAGCAGGCTGCTAACAATACACTGTGAATAGTAATATATTTAATTGGATTTAATTTAGAGTCTTATGTAAAGTGGTTTTTACATTCTTACATGCATTTAACACGACAGAACGCATGTTCGTATATGTTTAAGCATGTATTTTTCGATAATGTCTGAAGTCCTGAAACTCATGCTCGAGTCCGGATAAGTACCCCAAATTCCCAACGAAGCAATCTTTAACTCTTGCTACGTGTACGCTTAGCATGAAACAGCCATATGCATCGTTGGTTTTAAAACATGTTTTTAATATCTTTGCAAACCCACAGGAAAATATGTAGCAGTATTTGTGGAAGTGAAATACATCGCAAGAACAAAGCTGCCACTCTCTTTCGCTGCGCAAGCTGGACCGAAGTAGCGACAAATTGGATCCGGTGATCTTGTTCCCCGCCGCTCTGGGCGCCTAAGAAGATTACGTAATTTTACGTAATTAATAATCAGATGGTATGAAGCCCCGGTCCTCATCTGCCCGGATTTTGATGTCCCGTGCTTCAGCGAGTCCTTCAACCTTATAAATAATGTCGCGGAATCATAAAGTATTTCGTGGTTAAACTACGCATGTAATGTAATGTATACAATATAAAAAATTTATAATTTATAATTCAAACAATTTTTTATAAATCGGATAATAAGAACAGATTTGCGATTTTACACACCCCATGCCTATAAAACCAATACGGCTACCAGAAACAAACATTTGCTTGAATAATGATTGAGTGTGACAGCCGAGTCACCTCGGGTACGTTCGACAAACCCGAATCGACGGCTTCCGAGCCCCTCCTGAGTCAAGCTGAAGTTTGCCGAGCTCGTACGAGTCGAGCCAAAGACCGCCAGCCACATCCGCAGCCACAGCCACACAGCTCCCATTTGAAATACATTGATTGGCCCAGACTTCCCTATATCATACTACTAATAAGTCACGTAATAAAATACGAAGACGTCTAACGTTTTGTATTTACGGAGTTCGACTCCATTTTTCGTCATTACGCATCTCGCGTCTATATATTAACAGTATATTTCTGTGAATAAACGGAAGTGGTGAACAGTGTACGGAGTCGGGCTCGCTGCTAGCGCCACCGTGGAAGTTGAAGTTCTCCAGAGCCAAGCCGGCTTTGACAGCGAGCCGCAGACCAGGAACTCAGCCCCGACCACGTTCCAGCCACCCTCCTCCTTCCCCCTCTATCATAGGGCCCTGCCCGCACGCCTTCCACTGATTGGCCTGCTCCATTGATTTATGTGGCTTCGGCTTTGATCCACTCCACCCACCTCTCCAACCACTTCCCTCCTCTATTCCGCTTCGACACTTCGCTCCCACAGAGAGGTCGACTTTGACCTAGACTGCTCGAGCAAAGAGAGCAATCTTCTGGCCGCGCGGCGAGTAACTTCGCTGTAGCTCGTTCCCGGGTAATTAAGCACTCTGGAAGTGAACTTATCGGGATAAAATTTTTCCTCGCCAAAATACATAACTTCTGCACTTAACACTTTAAGGGCTGCACAAAATTACAGGCATTTGAGCTGTGTCAGAAGTGAATTGGCGTATATCCACCACTGCAGTGACATCAGTTTTGTTAGTCTGTGTGTGCCTATTTACCGCCGTCCATTGGTCCACACCACACCGGCTACCCTATCTGTACTATGAACTCCACAGACTAAATATGAGGTAGACTGTTTATTCGTCTTCTGCGCATGTACCCAACATTGACCTACCTCAAAGGAACACAACTGTTAGTAACATTGTCAACAGTGATGAGCGTGTTTGCTTATATCTAAATAAAAAATATAAAAAAACCAGGAATTTTATGTGAATTAAATACTTTCAATATATGAATTCATTACAAATTGGTTAGAGGAATTTTATAAACATCTCAAAGCACTTGTTTACTAAACAATGTTCTAACCTCAAATCCAATCCATGCTGTTCTTGTTATTCGTATTGGCAGAAAAGAAGTTGAATGTTGGGACACGGAGATTGGTTATGCGCAGCCAGCGAGAACAGTCTACCTCATCTTTAGTCTATGGATCACTCCAGGCGAATGCTGGGATGGCTTACTATGACAGGCCATATGCCATAAGTCATTCCTTCTCTGTTTCTCTGCGCGCGTTGCTCCATCTCTTATGCCTCGCTGTCGAAGAGACGTTAAGCCCTACTTAGCTACCTTACTTTACTGCACAGTGTTCATTACTGGCTATCAACCACTAAATTTCCGAGGTGATTGAGCCTTATTAATGTTTTTTCACAAAGAAAAGAAATTTACAATTTAATTGTTTCGTTTGAGTGGCTGTGGCCAAAAAAAAAGTTATTCAGTGAGACTGTTATTGTTTCTGGGCTGAAGTTTCCTTGCAAAATCTTTCAAAATACTAGCAGAGCGACGAGAATTCCAAAACCCACAAAAAAGACAAACATTTTCTTGACTAGACTGTAATGAAAATTAACAATCCGAAATGAAACTTCCAAGGTAAGTATACATGTAACCAACAAGCGAGGACACAAGCTGCAGGCCGAGGAGCCGAGGAGCTGAGGAGCTGTCTCCCAGCTTGGTTGGCGTCAGAACCAGGGTCGGGCTCGATGGCCTGGGGCGGCGGTTTTCTCATTTTATTAATTTGGTTAATTTACACACAGAATACGCTTATTTAGATTTACACGTGTAATGTAGAGTATCGCGTGCATAGCAAATTTCTTTCAGTTATAATTTTCCTAGATGCAATATGTACTACATGTTCTCGACACCGAAGTGCCGCAGTTTGTGACCCGGACTGCTCCTCCTGTGCCTGATCCGTAAAGGTATAGCAGGAGGCAACTTTCAGAGCAATGTATTTGGGGAGTGCAGATCAGGACTTCCCATTCCATTCAGGCTTGCATATGTTGCCACAACAGACTGCATATAGAGAAAATATGCTATGTTTTCACATCAGGCTGTAAGATGTGTGCACTCCCCACCAGATTGGACATAGTCCATAATCATGATAGATTTGAGCTCGGTCGGTGCTCTAATTGACAGTAGTTGAATACTGCGAATATAAAGAGTGACGCCCTTTCCAATCGCAGTGGGTGGATGTTCTCCACCCGAGGGTGGTTCCACCTCACCTGTCAACAGCAGCGTACGGAGTTGAATCCACACGTGCCACCTTGATGGGGCCGAAGACTTACCACCTCTACAAACCCGCTTTGTGAACGAGTCCTCTTACTAGGCGGACCAGACCGTCGATCCTTCGTTAGTGAGCACCAACCCTTCGAAGCAGACACCGTAGGGGGCCGGCACGCTTGCTTTCCAGGGCAGCGGCTACCGACCCTTCTCGTACGTGCGGTGCCCACCCTCCAGGCAAATACCCACCTCCAGATCTCCTTCCAAGCAGAAGGTTCAACCACTGCCACCCAGAGTCCAACCCGCGATCAGCACGGCCGAAGCCAGGGCTTTCACACTGATCCCCTGGGTGCCCACAATTTTCAGACATGCACACTGAGTTTTCACCCAGAACAGCCCAACTCCTCCAGGACGCCAGACAATCCCTTCTTAGGAGCTCCGCCACTCCGAGATCACCCCGACTTGCCAGGTCGAGACTCAGCTTTGGGAGTGCAATTCGGTTCGCAGGTCTTCACCGCAAGGCGAAGAATATATACAGCCTCTGGAAGACTGCACATAACCTCGCCGTAACTGGTTGTTTGTGCACAGACAAGCCGTTACCGCCTTCAATCGTCCTCACTCCGTTAGCCATGGGGCGGCCGCCATGTTACCAGCCCAGACCACGAGGAGGTGGAGATGGACTTGAGCAGTGCTAGGCTGTATATTCGCATCACTGCCCCATTGCTGGAGTTAAGTTGGAAGCTTTCATGGTGGCTGGGGAACACCCAAAAGGATCACTACTTCCAATGAGTGGGCCCCACCGGAGTTCGCCGAAGCTTACTCTTACACTTGCGCCGGTTTACCACCACTAGAGCCTGTAACCAGGGTTAGGCCCAACAGGAGCAATCATTCCATAGCCGTTACGACTACCCCACCAGGTATTCAGTTTCCAGGCTCCCCCCTACTAGGCGGACATTCCACGTCCGTTGTTCAGGCACCCAGTCCCCTCACCTTACACCCATTATAGGTTGGTTGCCAGACCACAGCCTGTACCCAACCCAGCCACAAAGGGCCAAATGTATTACAGTAGGTAAGATCGTGGATGCCGTGGAGCATGGCTTTCTACCCTCGCAGTGCCAGCCGACAAACTTGTGGTACGTCGTGATGCTGTGCCAACCTCACCCTACCGTAGCACTACTTGCGTGTAACATTTGTTGGCAATAGGTTGATTGGGCCTCGAGATATGGCATAAAGTTTCCACTTTTCATGTGACTAACTCATAAATGGCTAACAGAANCTAACATTTGTTGGCAATAGGTTGATTGGGCCTCGAGATATGGCATAAAGTTTCCACTTTTCATGTGACTAACTCATAAATGGCTAACAGAAAGGTTGTGCAGAACCACATTTGATGACTATCATAGACACTGCCAGCATATAAAGTTCGGTAGAAATTGTTGCGGACATGCAGCATACTAATCAAAAATATTTAANATCATAGACACTGCCAGCATATAAAGTTCGGTAGAAATTGTTGCGGACATGCAGCATACTAATCAAAAATATTTAAATGACTGCTGTTTTGAACATACATGACCATCCACTTAAATCACATACATTTAAATGCAATACAAACGTAGTCATATATATTGTTGCATGCATTTGGTGGGAGTAATATAACTGTTACCCGAGATAGAAAACAAAGCTTAATTTTGAATGTGGTGCTGTATACAAACTTAATTTACAATTGGGTACACAGTTTTGTAGATATAACGCACTATGATGAAATATCTGTATAGTCGCCATTCTGAAAACAAGTGTCTGTCCCTCTTAAAACATATAAATTAATATAGCCTAACATACTACAACTTCTTCGCCAAATTTGGTAGGAATAGGTTTGATGGTCCAGTACCAGCCGGGACGCAGTCTACTCAAGCATTCACGACATGCTAAATACTTTAATAACTCCGTCAGCACTTTGACGAAGAACGGTGGAATATACCGCAGGACAGTACTCGGGCTCTGCAAGATTCTAGATCACGTCGAGTGACCGCCTGTAATGAACTCCAAAGGAAACTCCATTAAGTCTTGTACTGTACGACATTGTGCTGTTTCTCTATCCCCATTCGTCAACAGAATTCATTCCGATGTTTATCCCGGCATAATCACAAGGTATTAAATAATACAGAGGCAAAACGGTCACACATAACTTGAACTCCAGCCACACACGCAAGTAAAATGGCGCCACCGGCCAGTAACATGTTGGAACGGCTTTCGCCAATCAGCGCCTGGTAACCTGTCCGCCAGTCGGCAACCCGTCTAATAGGGAACCTTCGACACAATGCAGTAGACAATCAGGCACAAAGCCCGTTCTTGGAGCCTTGCGCAGACAATCAGGAAATGGGTACGCCCACATCAAAGGCAAAGGCAATTAGGATACCAGGCGCTCATTGACTAACGGCGTTCCGACATGTTGCTGGCCAGTGAAGCCATTTTGAGATAATGTGTGGGTGGATTTCGCGGAGTAAACGAATGTTAACACTTCTCAAACATTGCTTTCTCTCTGGTTATACTCTACTCCATGAAACTTGTTTTGAACATTCACCTTTATCAGATAGAAAATAGGGTAAAATAAGGGATAAATCCGGTGTTTCTTTTCATTGAACAAAGTTTTTCTAAATACGCCTTCAAGAGTTAATTAAAAAAAAAAATGTGTTAATAAGGGGTTTCCCTAGAAAAAAATGTTAACGCCTCAAGGTCAGGTCCGGCCGTAAGGAAGCACTGCGACGGCGCGGCGATGGGAAATAGCACTAACGAGCTTCGTGTCTCTTCTATTTCCTCTGAATTTCAAACAGTGGCAATCGGGTTCTAATACAGTAGCCTGTTCAGAAAAGATACAGCATTGACGCTGTAGTTAAAAACACTGTTCATTACAAAATAACAAATATCTTACAGCAATGTTTGCCGGATTTGACACTTTTCAATGAAAACACTTGTGTTTCAATAACCAGATGTATAAATTGGTAACAAAATAATGACTTTCATTTCTGTCCTTAAAATAAATATTTATATCTAAATATTTCACAGTTTTTCAAAAATTACGATATGTACAACTGCTTATAATCAGACGCGTGTGAACAATTACGGATGCCTCTAACTACGTACTCTTCTTCCAAGACTACCTGCATAGTCATATTGCCAAAATACCCTACTTTTAAACTTAAATTATCTATGAATTAAAGATTAAGTTAATATATTTATTGTAAATAATTTATCTCTTTCTTTAATTTTTTTTTTATTATATTGAATTATTCGTTCCTTCAAAACTTTGAAATATACATCCCCACTTGACACTCACTTAGACATTTGAAAGGAGAATAATTCATGTATCGTTGAGCAGTTTTGTTATACGTTAGTTTAAAGAACGAAACAGAGTAAAGCGCCAACTTTTAAAACTGCCTGACTCTAACATCCGAAATCGTATTCGGATTTGCAAATGGAAAACACGATATCAAAACTTATCTCCAATGTTGTTGTTACCACGAAATTAATTTTCACATTTCTGTTAAATATTTAATTTTTTTCGATTGTTGTTACTGAAAATTATTGGTGTATGAGATTTAACATAGGAATTATGTCTTACTAAATCTAATTATATTGTACTATTTCAACACTTAACATTCATGTCGTCCTTAAAAGTAAGTTAATGTTGCTGCCTGTTTAATACAAATTACAATTTAGCGCCCGTAAAGAGGAACGCTTGCAAACATATATATATTTTCATAAGCTTTGCAGTAAATTGTATTTATTTAGTTGAATTTGTAGCGAGTAGTTGATAAATACAGCACTTCAGGCATATGTACTCATAAACTCGAAATTAATTCTACGTTGATTGTATGACGCACGCCGCATGTGCTGAAAGAGGTCGAATACACAAAACCGCTCTTTAACGACATAACATTTTTTTATCAGAGACTCGCAACCCTTCGGTTATAAACATGTCAAAATATTAATTTCGCGAAGCTGTGACTCTGCGGATACCCATTTAATATATTATAATTAGGGTTCTCGTCCCCTTCCCCTTCCCGACACACATATGGAATTACGATGGGCTGGGAAATTAATAATTGACTGCTGCGTAATGGCAGGATCGACCACACACGCGCGAGTGTGGAGGGGGAGTCGAGGTCAAATATTGACGTCGGCAGCGTGCAAACTCCCCTTGGAGCTGGCGCGCTGGCTGTCCGAGGAAGACCTCGCCGGCCCGGCCGGCATGAAAGAACTGATCCACGCCGGGGTTGTGTACTTGCCTAGTGGTTGCAGGTTTGGGTTGAA
>NQII01004513.1:107113-172656 GCA_002778355.1 Clitarchus hookeri
TGGCCGCCCGACCCGTGGCAAACATGGTCCCGCACACCCACGGCAACAGAAGTTGCGGTTTCTGCAGACCCTTCCCCTCCCTTCCACCCGGGCACGGTCACCGGGTCGTCCTTTGACTTCTAGCCCACGTCATCCCTGGCGCTCGCCCGGCCGGACATCTCCCCAGCAAGTTCGAGGGGAAGGTTCGTCCCGGGACTTCGGGCCGCACGTGATTTCCCGACGGCCGGTTCCTGCTCTCGATGTCAGCCGACTTCCCGTGGTCGAAAGGACATATCTTCCTTCCGACGGGTTCGCAGGACACTTGCATGAAGTTACGTGCCGGTGTGAAACTGGATGCTTGCGCTGGACCATCGCGCTACCCTCAGTTTTAACTTCGAGTTGACGCTGTGGCACCCGAGACAGCCGGAAGAGTCACATCATGATGTTCAGCCTAATTAACTAACACGGACAATGGACTGTATGTGTAAGATTAATACTTTATTTATTTAAGGTATTTGCAAATATTTTGGCCAGAATGTTTTGTTCCAGGCCATATGTTGTTCAATTGATTAATGTTATTCATATACCCTTCGCAAATATACACTGAAGAGCCAAAACTGGTGCACCTGCCTAATATCGTGTAGGGCCCCCGAGCANGCACCTGCCTAATATCGTGTAGGGCCCCCGAGCACGCAGAAGTGCCGCAAGGCGACGTGGCATGGACTCAACTAATGTCTGAAGGTATGCAGGAGGCAATTCACACCATGAATCCTTCAGGGTAGTCCACAAATCCAATCTGCGCCAATTTGAGAAAGGGTTTCATGTCTGTCACGTTTAATGATTCTCGTCAGCCGTAGTTTGTCCCGTTCTTTCACGAGCTTTTTCCGGCCGCAGCGACGTCGAAGATGTGATGTTTTACCGGATTGCCGATATGCATGGTACACTCGTGAAATAGTCGTACGCGAACATCCAAATTTTATCGCTACCTCGGAGATGCTATTTCCCATCTGTCGTGCGCCGACTATAACACCACGTTCAAACTCTTTTAAATCTTGATAACCTGCCACTGTAGCAGCAGTAACCGATCTAGCAACTTTGCCAGACGCTTGTTGACTTATACAGGCGCTGTCGACCTCATCGCGTTACTCTGATTGGTTCCATGCCTCTGTGCATACGCACGCCTATACCAGTTTTTTTTGGCTCTTCTGTGTATATCTCTTCCTCAGCTTTAACCTTCGTGGCAATGTCGCCTTTTACAAAAATTCTAAATCGAGACTTCGAAGAATACATATTGTATATTTCCGCATAACATTTCCCCTCCGTGCAGAATTCTGTTCGCATATCACTACCTCCTTCACGTCACTATTTTGCAGATTATAAACCTGCGTAAACGATTTATTTGCATACTTTTCCTCTGCTAAAACCTAATTAGCATACCGTCGTAAAGCAGGGGCATCAATTCGCAAAATATAAAAATTATAGTGATTTTTCATGTCAGACTAATTGGATTTAGAAACATTTATATTTCACAAATTTAAGGAAGTCTAATGAAATAAATTGACTTATTAGAAGATTGCTTGACAGTCAAACATGATTTCCGGCAGCTTTCAATTTTCTGTATTAAACGATTTCCATCTAAACACTGGCTTATGATTTATAAACAATTTTCCCTTCTCGTTCGTGACAGCATTATTACTTCAGGGCGACTTTACTGAGAGATATGTTTTAGTTTTCACAAAATTGTTTAATCTTTTGTTTTCACTGGTATAATAAATTAATTATATTTATATGTAGAGAAACTCACCAATAATCATTTATTTGTTATGGACACCTTTACTCGCGAAGCTGTTAGTGCTTTACATAACCAAAGAGCACTGAAACAATTGGTAGATTAAATATCCTTTGTGGAAGCCATTTTCAATAACTTTGGTACAATTACATTGAGATTACAGCACGTTAATAGTATCTCTGTGCTTGACATCGACGCAACAAATGATCAAGTATAAATACGTTGTTGTCCAAGGAGCGTTCGTTATTGCAGTCAATGAACTGGATCGTCACAGATATGGCTGTTGTACTGAATGTTACCGGATAGTGAGATGAACCTTTCAAGTTGCTACGAATATTCCCACGTATCTTGTCAACAGACTGATGACGAGAAGTAACTAGGTTTCAGTCACGAGTGAATATGCTAGCCCCCTGATCTAAAGTGTAAGAGTTTCCTGCGCCCGGCAATTGTTCTTTCGTGGCACTAAAATCTGCCTTAGCTCCCATGAGCAAGGGGCTGGGATACGCTTTGTCAAAGCATTCTACGAGTAGTTAACGGACCAGCGGCCCAGACGCAGTCGTGCACTGTCAGTGCCTCATTGTTTTGACACTCAGTAGCTTCCGGGGTTCTCCAGGAGTGGTTTTCTAACGGCTACTGTCTGTCCAGGGCAGTAATGTTGCTCACTGCGTGAAACAATATGGATATGGCCTGGATCTCCCTCCAGTAAGGTACAAAAAGCCTACATCATTTGGCCGCTCACCAAAGAAAAATTCATAGTAGTAGGATTATGGCGAGTCGGACATAAAGGGATGGGGCATCGGAGCATCGGAGCTGTTCATGCAGTGATTCCAGTCAGTTGGCGGCCATCTTGGATGTCGGTGACCTTGTCAAATTTTCTTGACCTTGAACCTGTGCTCGTCGCCTTAAATTACATTAAACCCAAAAAAATCCAGAAAATTTCAGAAATACAACAAAATCCCAAAAAGTTTATAAAAAATTGTAAAAAATTAAAAAACTTTACAAATTATTGAAAATACATTTAAAGATATACATGTAGGAGGTTCGGGGTTCGATGACAGGTGGATAGACTAAGCTCCCGACATGACCAGCCCTTACCAGCTCCACCAGTGCCCATCTCGTCAGCCATGTTAGATGTCGGTGACCTATACCTTTGACATTAACCCCAGGGACCTTGAAGCCAAAAAATTAAAAAAAAAATCTCAATAATATTAAAACTTTAAAGACATAAAAAATTTCAGAAATTTATTACAAATCTAATTAAAATTTATAAAAAATTATTAAAAATTATTTTTAAAAATCGCACATTTCCATAGGTTACACCACAACCGACCCTTATAAAATTTTTTATAGGTTATTTAATGGGTCAATTACTTGTATTCGCTCGACCCCTTCCACGCCATGTTTTATCTACTGTCTATTTATTTTTAGTATCATCCACTAGAGCGCACAGGTAACATTTCTCAAACACCAACTATCGACAAGAGTGCTATTGACCTGTACCAAATGATAATGAGGCAACGTAAATCGTCATGTTTATTAATTTTTATTTATTCTTAAATGCAAGTAGTTGTTTTTATAATATGTTTTATATAAAGTAGTGGGGGGAGAGGTATAAAATTTATAAAATCCGACACATATTTTACATAAAATTTATTCAGTAAAATATCTATTAGTAAACACATACACAAAGGAATATTAATTGCAATTTTTGGTGTACACCGCTTGATGTCAACATCGGCGACCCAGGAATTGTAGTGGGTTGGGAAACCCAACCACTTGACATGCAACCGGCATTTAAGTCGTTTCAGCAACTTCTCGACTAAATACACATGTGGCAACTTGGTAGGCAGGATCTCATCGGCATAGAAACCTCCATCAAAGGGAACATTATTCAGATTCTCGAGAAAGTAGTTCCTCAGAGCATAGTTGCATTTACATTGGTCACGAAATAGTTTGGAGCTCCAATTCGCTGTAAATCTTTTCTCGAAGATGCCTTTCTGTGTGGAGATGAGCACAAGGTCCCCAACATAGGCTTTAGGCTTGCGTGGGTCCCTCCTTTTCACGACAGTGTACAATATTTTAAGCAGCGATTATTCGTTCATGTCTTCGGGCTCATGAAAGTGGTAGAGCGAATGGTAGAATTCTACTCGCGCACGAGTTTTGGGAGCATATACAACCACCTGTAGTTGCCATTCGCAGCGAAATGCATCCACATCTTGCCCATCAGAGACCTACTGAACCTCTCGACGATAGAAGCTATGAGATTGCTCTATGTGGAATAGTAATTTATTTTATGTTTCTTCATCAGGACCTTGAACATTGCATTATAGAATTCGTTATCCTTGTCGGTTTGTAAATTAGTCGGGATGTGTCCTTCATTCAGCACATCCGCCATAGCCTCGGTGACATCATGGGCATTCCTCCACTTGACAGGCCAGGCCCTTTGCTATATGCGTCGATGAAGGTCAACAAGTATTTTTAGTCCTAGTTGACCGCAGTATACTGTATAATTTCGATGAGCTCGGCGTGACATAGGTCGTTCATCCCACATATCACGACCCTGCAGCAACGGTAATTGCGTCTTGCATATGCGTGCAGTTCATTGGCGATTCCCAATAAATTCATTCTATGTAGCTTCTTCCTTCAGTTCTTCAATGATTGAAATGAAATTATCATTAGCATGGAAGTAATTTCCAACCCTTTGCAAATCGAGCAGTAATCGTAGTCAATCGACCAGCTCGTTCGGATCGTACAAGAATTTGTAGTCGGTATTCTTGTCGTCATCTATCTCCTTCAGACCTTCGCTGCATTTCAGTGCTAGGCTGCTGAAGAGATCTACGATAATGTCGACTTTTTCATTATCTTCGTCCTTATAAACACCTGTATCAGGATTGTTATCTTGGTAAAGTGCATGTGTGAGTACAAGCAATGTCTTGTATTCCAGCAGGTAGGATTCTGTAAACTCCCTGGGCTCCTTGCGAGATATAAGTTCATATAGCCCCAGGGTTTCCACGTGTCTTGTAATCGCCAACTCGGATGATCCCACGTGGTAGAAAACTATTTCATCAGCACCGAGGAACAATTTATCATTATGCCTGTATACACCATATGTCGTATTACGAGATGTATACGATCGTAGGTACCGGCGAACCAGGGCATTGGGTTTAGTAAAAATAAGACTAAACATACAACAGACTGGGTAGAATTGATGGATGAAGAAAATACGGAAATAAGTAAGAAAAGAGGTTTTGAAGATTCGGATGAAGACGAAGAAGAAGAAAATAAAAAAAGGAAAAAGAATGAAAAAACATTAACAGTGACGAAGTTAACTGACGCAACAACCCAGTTGAACGAAATGTTGGCATATTTATTAAAGGAAAATAAAAATATTCCTGAAAGGGTTAGGAAAAATATTATGGAAAGAATGGGGAATTTACATCTTATTATACCTGAACAAGAGATAGATATTATACAAAAGAATAACGAAATAGAACGATTGAAAGAACGGAATAGGGATGAGAGGAAAACAAGGATAGAAGAAAGAGAAGAAAGAGAAACAGAAAAGCAACATATGAAGGAAGAAATAAACAGAAGAGGAAGCGATGGAAGGAAGAAAGAAGATAATATAAATGTATGGAGCAAGAAGAAAGAAGAACCAGTAGTATTAATAATAGAACCGGCAATTATGCGAACAGGTGGCAGTAGTGAAACTACCAAAAACGAGATAATGAGATATATAAGACCAGGAGAGAAAAAGATACAAATAAATAATATGTGGAAAGTCAAAAACAATGGAATGGGAATGGAATTTCCAAATGAAAATCAGGCTACAAAAATGGAAACGGAAATAATAAACAAACAAATCAATATGAGAGTCAATAGGAAAGCTAAGAAACAACCTAAAATAATAATATTCGATATAGACAAAGAGAAAAGAGATGAAGACTTTATAGAAGAGGTATACCAACAAAACTTCATAGACCTTCCCAGAGAGAGTTTTAATAAAGATTTTAAGATTTTATTTAAGACCAAACCTAGGAACAACAGTAATAACATAATTTTAGAGGTTAGCACGATAATTTGAAAAAAAATCGAATTAAGACCTAAGATCTACTGCCATTGGAAAGTCTATAATGTCAAAGAATTTCTATCCCCTATGAGATGTGCAAAATGTTACAGATACGGACATACACAAAAATGGTGCAGGGAAGAGACTAGCACATGTGGTAAATGCGCCCAAACAGGACATAATGAGTACGATTGCAAAAATATAGAGGAAAGATGTATTAATTGTATCAGAATTAAAAAAACCGATCATCTTGTAAACCATATGGCAACAGATCTTAATTGTTCATCCCTTAAAAATGCTAAAGAACGATTAAAAAGAGAAACTAATTATGACATATAATTCTAAAGAGGGAATAGTAATAGTTCAACAAAACTTGCAAAAATCCAGAATAAATACGCTAAACCTAATAGAAGAAGTTGTTACGCAAGAATGCGATGTCAACTTAATACAAGAACCATATATTTACAATGACAACTTCGTTAATTTGGATAATAGATGGAATATCTATTTTAGCCACCAGGGAGGTAGAATACTTACGGTTACCATGTGTAGCAAAAAGATTAAGAGTATAATGATAAATCAATTTTCGAACAGTGAAATAGTCACAATCAAAATTTACGCAAAAACGAAAGAAATAAATATTGTTAATTGCTATTTCCCACCCAAAAATGAAATAAGTATCAACATCAAAAAATTAAATGATATGATAAAATCAGATAAGAATGCTAATTGGATTATTGGAGGCGACATAAATGCTAAATCTCCACTCTGGCATTCTAAAACTAGAGATAATAGAGGGGAACTCATGGAGGAATTTATAATTAATAATAAACTCAATGTTTTAAATGAGAAAACAAACTTGTATACATACGATTCGATTCACGGACAGGATAATATTGATATTACAATCACATCAGAAGGGCTCTATGATGAATGTGAAAATTGGAAAATAGATACAAGTATAAGCGACCATAATAAAATCAGTTTTGAATGTAAAAAAGACAAAATGCAAATAATAAAACAGAAAGTTCGACTACATCATATGGTTAAAAACTGGGACATGGTAAGAACTGAAGTGATAGACCGTTTGAAGAAGGTCAATTTTACTATCTTGGGAATCGAGGAGAGAATTACAAGATTAAACAACATAATTACTGATGCATGCTCTCAGAAAATAAAAACTATTAAAAACAATAGGAAAAATAGAATTATATGGTGGTGGAATGATGAGTTAAGTGCTACGAAGAAAACATTGAAAAGGAAAAATAGAAGGTACAGAAGATGCTGCCCATGTGACTCCAAGAATGTGTATAAATAAGACTTTAAAAAAGCCAGGAAGGAATATAAAAAGATGATTAAATTAAACATAATAAAAAAATGGGAGGAATTTGTTATGAGAGAAAGTCATGATAATATCTGGAATATCCCCAATAAAATAATTAGAGGGAAATTTAAGAAAGTTGAGAGTATAAGCACAATTAAAATTAATGGAGAATACACCAAGGATATCAAGGAAACTNTAATAAGAAAATGGGAGGAATTTGTTGTGAGAGAAAGTCATGATAATATCTGGAATATCCCCGATAAAATAATTAAAGGGAAATTTAAGAAAGTTGAGAGTATAAGCACAATTAAAATTAATGGAGAATACACCAAGGATATCAAGGAAACTNAGGGAAATTTAAGAAAGTTGAGAGTATAAGCACAATTAAAATTAATGGAGAATACACCAAGGATATCAAGGAAACTTATGAGAAATTAATTAATATATTAATACCTGACAAAGAACTGGATGAGGAACTAATGATCGGGAATGACAAGGATAAGATTGCAAGCACTAAATTTAGTCTGGAAGAACTTGATGATGCTATATTAAATTGTGGTTTAAAGAAAGCTCCTGGTNGATTGCAAGCACTAAATTTAGTCTGGAAGAACTTGATGATGCTATATTAAATTGTGGTTTAAAGAAAGCTCCTGGCAGGGATAATATAATGGTTGAAGTACTAAAAGAAATTTGGGATGTAATAAGACATATTGTTTTGGATTTAATGAATGATAGCCTCAAAACTGGGAAGTTTCCAAAGATATGGAAATCGGCAGAAATAGTAATAATATATAAAGGCAACAACTAGGATAGGACAAAACCGAACTCATATAGACCCATATGTTTACTACCGGTTCTGGGAAAGACCATAGAAAGAATGATACTTAATAGAATTAATGGTGTAGTTGAAATTAAATTAAACAAAAATCAATACGGGTTCAGAAAAAAGAAGTCAACAGAAAATGCTATTAGGAAAGTTATTGAAAGGATCGAAAGTATGGATNTCAATACGGGTTCAGAAAAAAGAAGTCAACAGAAAATGCTATTAGGAAAGTTATTGAAAGGATCGAAAGTATGGACACTAAATATGTACTATTAATTATGATTGACATCGCAAACGCTTTCTCAACTCTAGAATGGGTGTGTATAAAAAACGAGATAAGAAAATTGGATATAGGGTATAGTGAACAACAGCTTCTGATAGATTATTTTAGTGACAGAANTCAATACGGGTTCAGAAAAAAGAAGTCAACAGAAAATGCTATTAGGAAAGTTATTGAAAGGATCGAAAGTATGGATACTAAATATGTACTATTAATTATGATTGACATCGCAAACGCTTTCTCAACTCTAGAATGGGTGTGCATAAAAAACGAGATAAGAAAATTGGATATAGGGTATAGTGAACAACAGCTTCTGATAGATTATTTTAGTGACAGAATGGTAAGTATATCAAACGATATAATTACATATGGCAAAGAAATGAATAGGGGTTGTCCTCAGGGTTCGGTTTTGGGCCCAACAATGTGGAACATAGTATTCAATGGCTTTTTAAATCTGGATAAAGAAACTGAGGTTGATAGAGTAGCTTTTGCGGACGATTGCATAATAATCCTGGGTGGAAATAGCAGAAGAGAATTAGAAAATAAAGCCAATACAGAAATGAATAAGTTAAGTAAATGGACAAGGACAAAGGGATTAAATGTGGCCACTGACAAGACAATAGGAATTATAGTAAAAGGAAATTTGAATGTAAGGACACCATCCATCAAGTACAATAATAAAAATATTAAAATAGTCACTCAAGCAAAGTATCTTGGTATAATCATAGACAACAAGATGACATTTATACCCCATATAAACATGTTAAACAAAAAACACAAAATGCTCTGTAATCGAATCTACAGCAATATTTGGAAATATACAGATTATGAAACGAAATTTCGCAAAATAATTTATAATTCACTTTTTGTCAATGTAATAACATATGGTATAATGGTCATAGATAATAAAATTCAGAAAAAATATATAATTAAAAAACTGAGAGCACTACAACGAATAATACTGATTAAAATACATAACATGGTCTCTACAACTTCATTCGTTGCAGCGATAATTTTGAATAAAGAACTTCCCATCGACTATATAATAAACAATAGGAATATAATATATAAATTAAAAAATACGGAACTCTCAATCATAATCGAAAATAATACGTACAGAGGATTCACTGAAGACAACTATAGATGGATCCGATGGATAGAAGGAGACGAAATATATAGTCTTAGAGAGATGAAGAAAAAAATCTCCCAGATGTCAATAAATAAATGGAGTCAAGAATGGACCACAATTGAAGGCAATATAGGTATAAAGAATTACATAAAAGACATAGATAACTGGTATAGTAGCGAGACAACCATAAATAAAACAATGAAAGATGTCATTAGTGGACATTGCCAGACTAAAAGTTACCTATATAAAATAAATAAAGTTTATAATGATATATGTGACTGTGGCAGTGAGGAGCAAAATGTTTACCACATACTATATAAATGTCAAATGTTCAATTTGGAAAGGAATATACTAACTATAGAATTAAGAAGTTTGGGGGAGACATGGCCATTATCTGTATTCGAAATATACGATAACGAAGTATATGGAATTGTAAAGGATTACGTTGAAAATGTATATAGAACAATAAAAACAATGAATGATGATCTCCAGGATTAGAAGTCGGATCTACAGGGGTAACGGGTAAGTACTTGATGGCCACGTCAGGCGAGGCCAGTGGGGCGCCTAGGTAACTAGGCAAGGGCCCTGGCAGCGCCACGCTTGCTGGCAAGGCTGGCGTGGAACAAGGAAAATTCCTGTATCCCTGTATTCCGAGAAATATTATATGAGAAGTGTGTGTAGAAGGATAAGGTTTGGATTACTAACCTCTATAATGATTTTAATATGTTGTTTATTTTAATATGTTACTGTTTTTAGATTTATCTTACTGATGTAAGAACGTAATAATCATATGTTTTATATTGAATGTTTTACTTTATATCTTTTGGATATTTTTAATGAAATTGTATGTGCTGAAATTGTTTTGATATAAAATGTAAATATTAAAATTATATCTCAATGGTTATGTGGTATTTTATTTTGTATACTATAGTTTTTAAATTGTCGATGGTCAAATGAATTTTTAAACTGTAGTTTTTAATTAATTGTTTTTAAATTGTTTTAAAGTGCTATGTGCTTTGTGATTGTATGGGTGGGAGCGCAGGTCGAGTGACAGCCTTCCCGTGGCTCCCCGTGTAAACCGGCTTTGCCGGGCCAATAGTCACTGCTCCCACCCTGGAGATTCCCAATGTGCCAAACGCTTAGAATTTGATTTTATTAAAGTTTTTATAATTTTTACGTTTGTGCAACGTTCCTTGGCAGTGAGGATATAGCTAAAAGAGATAAAATAATATAAATTGTTCAATTATATGAAAAGATAATAAGAAAATAATACAATATTTACAAACAAAATCCGGAAGGCCTCACGCTGTAGTGTACATAATCATGTTTCCGCATATTCATAGGCTCAACAGTATCGACGATTTCGGTCTTCATGATTACGGTTGCTCCATTCCACTCCCTGAGTACATCGAGAATGATAAGCAATGGGCTTAAATATTTCACCATTTATAAGGTTGCATGAAATTTTTACCCTCTTGGCGAGAAAATATTTCTAGCGAATAGACTGCATCGTCCGATTCAGGTCGGTGGCAATGTCCGACATAGCATTATTTTATAGACTTAGTTTTGGGTCTTTGCCATAATACTTTTGATCTTGCCCTAGTGTTTGCTGCAGACAACCAACATGTCTCTACTATAATTTTTAATATCTGTTTTTGTGCAAGGTGGGACATCGAAGAAGTGAATGTCGTTCTTACATCCGTCCAGGTTTATCAGAGTTTCTTCATTTTGCACATATGCTACATTCAAACTGTCGATAATTTGCCTTTGAACACTCGTTTTGTGCTCGCCCATGGCCACCATATTGTGGACGATCTCTGTCTTCACATGCTCCATCTTCGCCTCGAGCTCGGATAGGTAGTTCTGAAAGAATGCCTTTTTTTTCTGTCAACATACTGTGCAATTCTGTGATAAGACCATTACCAGTTTCAAGGAAGAAATGATTAGTAGCTGCATCCTCGTATCGTTCGGGGTTCGCCAAAATTTCGAATTATCCTTCTACCAGCATCACAAGTTCCATTGTTTGTTGGTCTTTGTGAAGATGCAGCTTGAGGTTACTTTACTTGAATTTTGAAATTCTGTAACTCATTCTTGATGGTCGGTGGTGAACTGATCGAATCCATGTAGGTACTTCCCATTACATAGTGATCAGTACTTAATGATCGTCAAAAAACTGTATTTCTCTTCCCAGCACAAGTCACATAGACTTTTGAAATCTGTTAGTGTCATCCCCGTATTGACGTGATCTTCGTAAATATGCCGCAAATTCATATCGTCAATGCAAAACAGCACCAACATATTTGCTTTGTCACGAAACAGATGTTTGAGCACACAGGAATAAGTCTGGCCGAGGTACATGCAGTCCACGTTTGCATTCCATCCAATGATAAAGTACTCCTGGATGCATTTTTGTTTCTCACAGGCACTGTCATCAAATACAAATATCGAGTTTGGCAGTGCTTCACTCAGTGGTAAGAAAGCTTCTTTATTACTGAAAGGGAAAAAACCCACCTTATCCACAGCTTGCAGTACTTGTGCTAGTCGTTGGTATTTTGGTTGCTAAAGATATTTTGAATATAGGCACACATTCCCGAACCGAAGGCCATTCTCTTCTTCCAGCAGGCTCAGTATAATATGTGTTTTCCTGCAATTTGATGGTCCTTTGATAATGCAGCACACACTATTCGGAAATAGGCTCCCATGTCTCGATTAGTATGATATAACTTCATCTTCAGCATGAATGCACATGGGTAGAGGAACATCTTTCGTGTTAATATGTATGTTACCACAACTATCTTGCGGTGCATACAGTGATAACTGTGGTGCTAAGTGCGGTGCTAATTGCAGTGTTAAGTGCGGTGCTAATTATGGTGCTAAGTGCAGTGCTGATTGTGGTGCTAAGTTTGGTGTTAAGTGCCGTGCTAACTGCGGGGCATGCGGTGCCAACTGCGTTGCATGCAATGCTAACTGTGGCTCTGATTATAGTTGCAGAAAACCAGCGCTACAAGTTTTAGAACATCTCTTCAAAGTATCACTCAGTGTAAACTGCATTTGGCATAGTTTTCACTGAAATGCCATACTTGAACTTTTCATTCTGCATGTTGTTATTTAATGTCGATGCACGCTGCACAAAGCTGTAAATGTTTTACCGCAGAAGCGACAAAGCCGATGCATAATTGGCACTTTACGTACATAATTTTCCAAGTTTAGAATTAAATGAAACCAAAAAAGTATAAAAGGAGCATATTTATTCTTTTCTCGCTCAGTTAACAGCGATATCTCGAAGCGGTAGGACTGTTGCTTGAAGCATGATCGTCGATATGCTGATCAACAATCTGCCATTCGAACTGCACATTCCCAGATACAAGTTCTGCGTGCCGGGAATGAACATAGCTAAAAGGTTGTCACATTGTGACACATGCATCAATGCATGGTATGAAGCGTGCAAGTAGCATGACATCGCAATCTCCCTAAATAAAAAACTGGAAACCCGACACAAGGCAGACAAGATACTTGTACAGAAGGCCGACGAAATAAGAAAATCATCAGACACTGGACTCGGAATAAACATTGCTGTGTGGGTCATATGCAATGTGATGAAGGCCAAGATGAATATGAGAATGAGTGATAAGAGCAAGGGAATGGCACAGGTTAAAAGAGCCACAAGTTGAGAGATCAAGAGAATGGCACAAGTGAAAGGAAAATCAGCGACAAAGAGAACAAAATCATGCAAGACCAAGAAAACATCTACGACAGAGTTTTTCCGTTGATTTTGCTTCCACTCGGTGCCCTTGGGGGCATAATCACAGCCACGAGTGGTATCGTACGAGTTATCAACACAGCATCGAACAAATGGAAGCAGTTGTCCGAGGCTCAAAGTTATAATGCAAATATGAATGTTATCACAATGGGTAAAAAAATGGCCATGCCTCTACCTACGCCCTTACCCATTAGGAGGTGGAAGTGTGCAAAATCGATACAGCAGGAAGAGCCAATAATGAAATTTCTACCGAAACGACCGCTCACTGACATGGATTTGGAACTGTATTTACACAAATTTATGATACCTTATTTTATAGGAGTTTTTATGAGAGATGAATTGCCACAGAAACCAAAATGTAACGAGTGCACCATAATTAATCTGGACACGGCAGTCAGGCCTGGTACACACTGGGTGGCTTAAATAATACAATGCAAACATGCAGACTATTATGACATATTTGGGAATTTGCTTCCTCCACCCGAACTGCGATGGTACCTGAAATGAAAGAAGTTGACTTACAACTACGAGATTACGCAGATGTTTAAAACTTAGTACTGCCGACATTTGTGTCTTCGTATCTTGGTTCGTTCGTGCAAGTAATTGTATAAAATGGCTGTACATCGAAGGGAAACCATCAATCAGGTCGATAATGCTTACCTTGATGGGGTGTAGCTCCGAGCTGCATACTTTACACTTCCCACAGCTCGAACTGGAGGAGGAATGGTGCATAGGCCTTGTCGATTATCAAACCTACAATATAATACCACATATCGATGAAAAAAACTATAAAATATACCTTGTAGAAAATGGTATTGTTTATAACAAAGTAACATTGCCCATAGGTTCTTATGAAATAGACAACATTGCCACGTACATTGAAGATTCGCTATCACCCGACATGGAATTCGAACTACTTGCGAATCCCAATACTCTGAAGATTGTAATCAGGTGCAGCGAAGATATCGACTTTACGAAATCAGATACTATCGGACCGATGCTGGGGTTTAAGCCACACATCTGCGAAACTGGCAAAATACATGAGCCGTCGCGGCCTGTAAACATTTTGCCAGTCATTGCGATACTAATAAACTGCAATTTAGCGAGTGACACATACCTCAACGGTAGGTTTAGCAATACGCTGCTCGAGTTTTCGCCAATGGTCCCTCCATGTTTCAAACTGGTCGTAGCACTGCAAAGCATAATTTACGTTCCAGTCGTCGCGAAGAGAGCACACGAGGTGGCAGTGACAGTCGTCGACCAACACAGAGAGTTAGTAAACTTTCGAAATGAAGAAATCTTCGTATTCCGGCATTTTAGAAGATGGAAATAATATTTATTGCTACCAGAACCAATAAAAGTCATGCAATACCTGCAATCAGTATATCGCAGATCTCCAATGAGTTATACATGTTAGTGTGGTTTTCCTCCAAAGTCCGATCATCAAAGTCAATCACCATTTAAAAATACCTAAACATCGAACAGCCAGCCATTTTTAAAGAAAGTGTAACGAATGTGGCACTTTATGTGTACCTGTCTTTCCTGATAGGACCATACACACTACCATCGGAAGTTCGGATTGCCCTCATGTGCAGTTGGGTACTGCAGAATGCATAGTATCGATGAAGGATGTGGAAAATGGCAAAAACATCGATGTGGCTTTCAGGTCGTTGAGTCTCGTAACATACCCTGGATTGCCAGTAAACCAGCGTATCAACTGAATGGTGAAGTCCAGTTTTATTCTGAGAAACCGAGGTACATCATCGTTGGGCTACGAACAGGAAGACAGCACAATGTGAGAGTGAGTCGTTCGCAGTTCGACACACATCAAATAGAAAATGTGAAAAAAAAATTTCAATAGCGAAAACTATTTGTACGTTGACATGAACATGAAATATGAACATGAACAGGACCTGCTGACATAACACATGTAAGCTCAATTCCAAAATTCACTTTATTGATGCCTCCAATCCACGATACTGAGCCTTGATACACTCAAGAATTTGGCATAGCTTGTGGTATTTGATGTGAGTAAACAGGAAGAGCGAATTACCTCCAATGTGGTCTACTGCAGGATGGAATTCACTACATATGGAAATATTCCCGCCAAAACCTACACATTCTGCCTCATACTTCACGACCGGATTGTATCGTATAATTGCCGAGACAAGACCATCAAAATACTGTCGTGAGCACACCTATGAATATATCAATATATCTGTTCACACACTACAACTGTTTTTCTAAATTCGATCATATTCAGCTTCAAGTTCTACTGTATTTTGCAGGGTTTCCAGAGTCAAAATGGCTTCATGCTCAACAAAATCGCAGTATCCTATGATGACAATTGCAAAACACCCACATGCTCCTTCTACCCCCCCCCCCTTTTATGAGAAAAGTGTTAGACGAAAAGAGCAAGAAAACAAACGCCTGGCTAACTAAGTAACACCTTGAACTGGAGTGGGACGAAGGCAAGATTCCATATTATAAGGTACGATATGAGCTGCGAGACTTGCTGATTCAGTATCCGAAGGCCACAAATTATGTAGCAGGACTTGAGCAAAAAAAAATGCTTTAGTGGCTTGTTCATGTTTTAAGTGGAAATTATCGACATACGGGCCGAGTATGGATGTCCTTTGCGGCGCAAGCTGACCAAACTTGATCACGATTCGCATTATAATGTCTGCGACAGGTCAGTACCTGACTGGGCCTGAGCATTGAAGAATGTGCAGCTGCTGCGCAAATGGCGTGTCTCCTCCTTGGACCAGGTATTGACTGCCTACGACTAGACACGATGTCACCCATACTTCTTGAAATGTGAAGGCGATTAGTTTTTCGTATGGTGGCACACCAGATCGACATCCGTATGAAATACAAGTGGGAAAAATTAACGAGCTTGTTTAGTCTATGCCTAGAGGTCTGATCGTCCCCAAGACTCCATTCTGTCTTATGAACATTTATGCAAGCACCAAGCCAGACTATGGTAGCATAGAGTATAGTTTCATCACAGAAGATGGATATCTGCGCATGTACACTGATACCTGCGATGGTAGCGGCATGCACATTTTCCAATCGTCTATGAACCAACACAGTTCAAATTTAACTGTCCAGGAGCATCTGTTTGCATCGTGTACCACATGACGCCACAGACACAACTTCTCTGCGCTGTGGAACAAATCATCACCTCGGCACAGACTCATGCTTCCATCCATGTGTCAGACTGTACCGTGAATTCGCTGCAGGCGGGGAACGAACCATTGGTCTACTCCATGCAACCTGGGTCCAAGAAGGATGCCGCCACCCAGACGACCAGACACCACCGAGTGCTTCGCCGACACCAGTCACACATGTCAGTACCCATCACAGATGATTCTGCCCCTGGTTCCAGAGATGAACCTGCACCCACTCGTCGACATCCAGCAATATGTACTCCCAAGGCTGCTGATGCCAGTTCTGCTACTGACAGACCCGGTGTCGATGAGCCAGATGTTAGTACTATCATCATAAAGCCATACATCAAAGAGGAGTCCAAGTCTATGCTGCAATGATAATATGATGGATGGTGATTTGGAGACAAGTACTGCTGCTACTGCATGTGTTGAAGGTCTTCATAGCGACCCTGTGATTTGTGCGGTCCTTTATAGAGCACTGCTGCTTAGCACTATACATGATATACCCAAAAATTATAATACAAGATCCGCCGATTAAAATCACATGTAAATTGGACTCTGTTAGAAGTAGATCAATAAAAATAATTGCTTTTTGCTGATTATGTGTATTTTCTTTGCTTGTCAATAGTAATACAGGTGGAGCATAAAATAATACTCCAACTTTGATGGTCTATAATATCAAAACCAAAAAACTAAAACCTTGATTGACCAATCAAATAAACCATGGGATTATGAAGTATGTTTACCATACATTCATAAATGTTCTAAATATGATCACCATGAGTGGCCCGAACGACATCAATGCGATAATAAAATTCGTTCCATGCTCTTGTCATCATGTCCGGTGTTACGGTTTGGATGGCTTTCGTAACTCTTGGTTTAAGGTGGTGAGGGGGATGCAAACTCGCATTCGACACATCAATGTGAAAGAGACGGTCTGATGTTTCCTTTATGTGCTGAGAGATGACACTGGAAACTATGAGCGTGTGTTGTTTGTTAGTCCACATCACGATGGCGACGGAACAACAGAAGGTGTTCTGTGTTATTAAGTTTGCTAAATGTGAATCGGTTACGACTGTTCAACGTGAATTCCGTTGCAAATATGGACATCGTCCTCCCGATAGGTGGAGTATCGTACGTTGGTTTCGTCAGTTCCGTGACACAGGGTGCCTTTGAAAAGGCAAATGTTCCGGGCGGCCAGGTGTGGCCGAAGATAAAGTGCAACGGATTCAACAAAGCTTCAGTTCGCATTTCGAGAAAATCAAATCGACAAGCTAGTCAGGAAATGCAAATCCCTCAATCGACGGTATGGCCAGTGTTGTGAAAGCGATTGCTGTACAAGCCATACAGGTTACAGCTTGTACATACATGATTTCTGCGCGTTCGTTCTTGCCCAGAACGAGGGAGACGATGCCTTCATGTATAAGCTGTTTTTTTTTAGCAATGAAGCGACGTTCTATACAAATGGTAATGTGAACCTGCACAACGTGCGGATATGGGGTCAGGAGCATCCACACGAAACCACCGACCACGAGCGTTCTTCCCCCAAAGTGAACGTGTTTTAAGTTGTATCCAAGGAGACTGTTTTTGGCCCTTTTTTTTTTTACGAGCCCACTGTTACTGGAATCCATTAATTGGAGATGCTTACAAAATGGTTGTTTCCTCAGTAAGAAGAGGCGGCAGGGTACTTCATTTTCCAGCAGGATGGTGCGCCACCCCAGTGGCACCTAGCTGTTCGCGGATACCCGAACGAGACGTTGCCGCAACGCCGGATTCATCGAGGAGCAGCTGGTTACCAGGCCCCAAGAAGTCCTGATCTTACCCCGTGCGATTTTTTCTATGGGATACATAAATTATCAAGTGTTTCGTCCACAATTGCCGGCTAACATTGACGACCTCAAAACGAGAATTACGGACGCTATCCAAACCGTAACACCGGATATGCTGACAAGAGTGTGGAACGAGTTTGATTATCGCTTAGGTGTCGTTCGGGCCGCTCGTGGTGGTCACAAGGAACATTTATGAAGATATGGTAAACAAATTTCACAGTTCCACGGTTAATTTGATTGGTCAACCAAGGTTGTAGGTAGTTTGGTTATGATTTTATATTCTTCAAAGTTGGGGTATGCTTTTATACTCCACCTGTATATTTATGGTGGTTGAAACATATTACCAGTGCGCTCTACTGGATGGTACTAATAATAAATGTACAGTAGATCTGGCATGATGTGGAAGGGGTCGAGCGAATACGAGTAATTGATAGATTAAGTAACCAATAAAGAAATTTATGAGTGTCGGTCGTGGTTGTCTCTGGAAATTTATGTTTTTTAATAATAATTGTTTATAATGTTTATAAATTTTGAAATTATATTTGTAATACATTTCTAGAATTTTTTATAATTGTTTTAAAATTTTTAATTTTAGGGATTTTTTAAAATTTTTGGCTTTAAGGTCACCAGGTTAAGGTTAAATCTCAAGGTAACTGACATCTAACATGACTAACGTGATGGACACTGGTCGACCTGGAGAGGGCCGGTCATGTCTAAAGCTTTGTCGATCCACCTGTCATCGAACACCAAACCTCCTATATGTACATATTTAAATATTTAAAAAAAATTATTTTTTAGTTTTTTAAAATAAATTTGTTTGCGATTTCTTAATTCGTCTGCATTTGTTTTATTATGTGGGTTTAATATTATTCAATGTCACGAGCATAGAGTCAAGGACAAGGTCATGGGTTAAGGTCAATTTCACCGATATCCAAGATGGCCACCGATCACCATCCCCTTAAGCTCGTCTCACCATAATCCTACAACTGTTCTGGTTAGTAAAATTGACAATACATTTAAACGATAATATTCCTAAAAGTGTGATGACCAATCTTCAGTTTAAATAACAAAGAAAGGGAGTCTTCAAAGTAGAATCAACGATATTACTGAGCGAAATACTAGCCAATGAGTTGTATGTAATCAGCTAGCATCAATTGGCAAAAAGAGTCATATGAACTGGCGACAAATAACTCGGAGTAGTGATGTTAATTTGAATTCAACGGAAATCACTATTAATTTAGTAAAATTTAGCGACACTCGTAATCAGTAATCTGCGACCTTTTTTATTTTTACAGCGGAGCACTTATTGCTGGTTTCACTTATTTGGAAGCATCTTGAATATTTCAGGTCCAGAGTGTGATGCAGTTGCAGGTATATTTTGTAACTAGGCAACAAACATAGTAAAGCCCGTATGCCGTGCGCTTTTACATCACACACTCTACTTCTAATAATAAACCTGTGCTCTTTGCAGTTTACTTGTACCTGCACGTATAAAATGAACTTAAATTTACTTTGCGGATTGTGGATTTGTGATTTCTTCTGCTGTTCAATTACGATTAGTTTTTATTTTTTGTTTTTTTTTTAATTTCTGATTATGCTGCAACTGTGAGTTCATTTTGAGTTATTTTTATGTAGCACCTTCGTGTCATAATCGTGAGCACCCATTTGTACTCTCGTTATAACACAAGGATCGCACATAAATGGAAGGTGGGATCTAGATGTTTGTGTAGATTAGGATGTGTAGATGTATGTGTAGATTAGCAAAAGTTATGCGTTTGCTCCTGTTTTACTTATTACATATAGTAATAACTAGATTATAAGTACACTGATGGTATAGCTCAAATTTTACCAATCACAACATTATAGTTATAAATTTATATTTTACCCATGGGCGATTATTGAGGAAGTACAAAGAAATAAAATACTTGATTCCTTTGAATACTGACCTATTAAAACTTTTTACTTTGCCACAATCACATAAATAAAAAAAATTTCCTTCATAAGTATTTTTTATAATTTTTTTTAGTATTTTACAAGGTTTTTTTTAAAACTATAATCTCCTTTATTTTGTTATATTATACTAGCGAACCGGCCCGGCTTCGCCCGTGTACAATTGAACTTTACAGTTATACACTAATAAATAAATTGAGAAAAGACCCTTCATTTATTTGAAAACAGAATTATAAAATTGTACTATGTTTGCCTATGTTTTTAACTGATTACGGTAACACAAAAGGAAGGAAATATTTTTTATCCGATAGCCAAGAAGTAGGGTATTGTTTTTGGAGTGTATCTGTGCAACTATAGTGTAGTTACCACATTTCCGCTTTCCAGTGTCGATGTATGAAAATCGAAACGTGAGATTCATCAAGTTGCAACTTTAGAAATAAGTGTACCTAGGTACTAGTTTTTGCGCTTGACTGAGGGATTTCAATCGATCACCAAAGTTAAGCAACGTTTCCAGCGGCACACATTTGGATGCGTGACCGTATAGTGGCATAACATCTGAGCGCTTCCGGGCTTCGGAGGGCACGTTAAATATTCGGTCCCGGTTGTTTTCGATTTATAGCAGTCGTTAAGCCATTTCAGAGGTCCTGGGACGGCCTGATAAACTGTGACACCAGAAGAAAAATAATATTTCCGTCACGTTCCCAGCCGTTGCAGAATTATGTTTTGTTGTTATTCCACCGGAACCGTACAATTTTCCGTAATAAAAAGTATCCTATGTCCTATTCCAGGATCTAAAGTACCTACATACCGAGTTTCATCAAAGTCCCTTCTGCCGTTATGGAACTGANACGGGCTTCGGAGGGCACGTTAAATATTCGGTCCCGGTTGTTTTCGATTTATAGCAGTCGTTAAGCCATTTCAGAGGTCCTTGGACGGCCTGATAAACTGTGACACCAGAAGAAAAATAATATTTCAGTCACGTTCCCAGCCGTTGCAGAATTATGTTTTGTTGTTATTCCGCCGGAACCGTACAATTTTGCGTGATAAAAAGTATCCTATGTCCTATTCCAGGATCTAAAGTACCTACATACCGAGTTTCATCAAAGTCCGTTCTGCCGTNATAAAAAGTATCCTATGTCCTATTCCAGGATCTAAAGTACCTACATACCGAGTTTCATCAAAGTCCGTTCTGCCGTTATGGAACTGAGTGGTAACAAACACTCTTCCACACACACACACATATACACATACATATTTTTACATTTATAATATTAGTGGGGTTATATCTTCGTGTACCAGCAATAGCTTCATTGAAAAATTTACATTACTGAAAATTTACTTCTAATACATTACATTTACTTTTATTTTAAGTTGAAAACCAAAATAATTTCGTAATTGAAAAGTCCAAATAATTACACAAATATCAACTGACGTCGCGGCAGGCAGAATGTTCGGAGCACTACCGAGCACATGGAGCAGGCATAGATGATTTTTAGTTTACTTGATTCCAGAAATTCAGAAGTTTCTTCGGTACATGCCGAAAGAAGTGGAATAATGGTCAAAACGACCATGCCACGATTGGGTGTGCGGCTCACATCACATCAAGGATGGAATGGCTGGCTACAAGATTAAGCCACCATGAAGCGAACTGCTAAACACAACCCAAAAGCTTGAAAAAGATCGTTTTCCAAAAATAAAATGATCACGTTGCAAAACAAAATATCCGCAAACAAACTTACCCAAAACGACGGATAGAAACTATTTCATTCCAAGATGATGGAAGATTCCGAAAGTAAACAAACATGGATTACATGCTGTATGGCGAGAAAATGAAGCAGAAGAAAGTCACCTGAGCGGAAACCTATATATACCAAGGTATGCTCCGGACATCGTGGTTTCGCGCGACTAATCGATACATAAACAGAAAGTCGAGAAAGTCATATAATAATTCACAAATTAAGTTTTTCATTTTGATAATTGGAAATTCCGATTTTACACAATATTACGTAAGTAAATAATTAATAGAAATAAAGGAAAATATTTCTTTAAACATGAATCATAAAATTAAAAAAACACAGATAAATATTTAAAATTTACAAAATTATCAGATGGTCACGTTTTTTTTACAACTTCAAAGTGAATAAAAAAAATATTAAGCAGAACTAGAGTACGATCCAACGGGTAAAAAAATATTTGGCGAAACACTAAATAAATAAGAAAAGAATAAACAGAATTTCATAGTGGCATGAAACAAGTGTCAACACAACTGGCACACAATAAATGCCAGCTAAATAGAGTTTCAACTATAATAACATAATTTTACTTTTACTACGGACGAACTTGTAATGAATTTTGACACTAAGTAACGGAAAGATATTATTATGTTTGATTTCAAACATTCTTTAGGGCTGGAAAGGACCTTTAAAGCGTGAGACTGTAATATAGTTTAAAAGAACTGAAATTCAGCCTTCCTTAGACGGGACACAGTTGCTCGTCGTTATTTATGTGCAAGGTATGTAGAAATCGACTACACACAAAAATTCCCCGTCCCTTGCTTTACGCATTTATCACGTCTTCGCGCTGTCTTCTGTAGCAGTTTTCCCGCTTATGAACATTCTCACTTTGGAGACTCTTCGTAGAAGACGAAGTATCGTAATGCTGAAACTAAGGCCTGGTAAGTGTTTAAGAGCAGTAATTTCGCACATTCTGACGGAGTAAACCCTCCGACGTTATCAACGAGCACACCAAGGAAGACAGACTGCAGTGCTAAAAATAATAATCACAGAAGTGGGATACCATCCGCACAGCAAAATTTTCACCAAATAGCGGAAAATAATTTTAACATTAATATACATTTTTATTCGTAGTTAATTTGAGTTGCCTTTTATCGATTAAATGATGATTTGAAAAGTACGGAACCCCTTCTTTCGGTTTTCGTTTTTAATTATTTTTCCAGAATTTGTGATTACAAAATCTGTTAAAATTTATGACAGCTTTAATTTTGTAGATGACTGCTCATTTAATAAAACTGAGAGGAATATCTACAGTAATTTATTTGTGCCACATTGAATTTATTACATTTTATATAACGCATTACTCGTAATTATTATTACGGAAAAAAATTAGTTGTAGATTTTTGTAGTTTTCCGAAGTATATTTACTTTGTTCGTATCATGGCCGACATGCGGGAGAAACGTGCGCATAGTCGATCAGGATATTATGGTGCCTAGAGGTATTTACATTTTCGGGAAATGTTTATCTTTTTTCTCATCAACATAACATGGGAGTTTGACGTGACAACGGTATTGGCGTTGAGCGAAGCCACAACGTTGGCTATTAACGTGGATCAGGTCGCCATGGGATTCCTCCGCGCCTGGTGCACGATCTGTCGATCTTCTCTACTGATAGTTGACCTCTTCCACGATAAGCTGGTCCTTCATGTGAGGGTGTCTTCAAGTATCCGCTACTCCCAACAGCATCGGACAGTATGGTCCGAACGATCACACGGGGGGCTAAGGCAATACGACCACCCTGCAGTTTTCAGCCCGATTATGAGTTTTCTCTCGAAGTCTCTCAATTGCTTGAAGCGTTGTCTTTGGCGTCTTCCCGACATTCTTAATCACTTTGTACGCTTGCTTGGTATCGTCTGGTGGGTCTCGCGTCAATTACTGCAAGCCAGTGTCTACAACCACTAATTGGTGACTGCAGCGCCACTGCCAATTGTGAAGTCAGATGCAAATGCATTAACATGGTATTATGTGCATACCAGCGCGTACTCTAGATATCTACATCGTTTTGCGGCTGACACATGTTTTCTTATGTGATGCGTTGTTTTCATTGTCCGGCAGTGTATTTCCCTTTGTGAACCATCAAACCGGTTACTAGACAATTATGAATCACTACACTTAACACTGCGCGCATTAAAAACAGGCTATAATGCAGTGGTTCTCTAAATGTACTATGGACTTCTGGACGTAGAGTGTCAACGTAACACAGATCACCAAACTGGAAACCTCTTCCAATTAATTACATAGTGCAAGAATAAAAATTAAAGAACCCATTAGAAAGCATTATTATTATTTTAAAATGTATTGTTTTATTATTTGTGTAGAAAATTAAAAGGAAAGTGAAAATGCGTTACTATGTTATTGCATCTCAAAAATATACATAGTACATCACAAAATCAAATATATGAGAGAATAGAATAAACCGTGTTGTACAGATTTAAAACTAGGTGACTCATATTAATGGCAATTTTTCAGAAAGTTTCGTGGACCACAATTTCAGTTTCACTGCTCAATGACATCTTCCGCTTGCATTTCGACATCTGCCAACCTAGAAATATATAACAAAATTTTTTATGTTTATGAGCTATGTCAAGTTATTATGCACGTGTGAAACCTCCTTTCATTAGTAGTCTCCGATCTACTTGGTGAGCTCATCACACGTAAACTGAACCATGCCGAGGTGTTGGACGTTAATCGTCGCCGGTCCGACCTCTTGTCCACACGAGCACGATACCGTGACAAGCATGGCTCTAATATGAATCATCACATGAATACAGCATTTCACTGACTCAGAATATCGTTACCAACCTCGGAATGAAATATATATGTTCATCCAGTGCAGTTAAATACCTAATATTTATGCATCAGTAGAAGTTCCCGTTTTGAATAAATTAACAAGTTAATGCGTTTCTTCGCCAAATTTATTTAGGTGTAATGGATATCTTTTGATAATAGTCAACTCCAGCACTCTTCACTCCTTCAAAATAATCACTTTAATAGGGCCTGGCGAATAATGTAAAAATGCATGTTAACCAACGTTATTGAATTTAAGAGAAAAATTTACATTTTTGCAGAAACGGTTTGGATTATAACTTATTAGGCAATTAACATTTATATCGGGTCCTGCGTATTAAGTTATTCCTTACATTACACCGCTGGAATAACTNAACTTATTAGGCAATTAACATTTATATCGGGTCCTGCGTATTAAGTTATTCCTTACATTACACCGCTGGAATAACTGAACATTTTATGTTTTTGCGGAAACTGTATGTATAGATTGTAACAAAATATATTTAAAATACAAACGCATATGTCGGGTTCGCGAAAAAAGGTACCGGATTAATAACATTACTGAAAATAACGAANATATTTAAAATACAAACGCATATGTCGGGTTCGCGAAAAAAGGTACCGGATTAATAACATTACTGAAAATAACGAAACACTATCTATTCTTGCGAAAACGGTTTAGATTGCAATGAAATATTGAAAATACGTCTACATCAGGTCTGAGAAGGTTACCGGAGCAGCAAAATCACTGATAATAATATTACGTGTCACTGGTATGCGCCGGTGACATTGGCCCGCTCCGCGTGAGCGGGCGGAAGAGAAGGACAGAGAAGTTGGATGATTTATCGACGCGCGCGTGCTATCAGTTGCAACCGGATATGCGTTGGCGGCAAGTCAAATTAATGTTTACAAAGCGTGCCTATCGTGCCTATCAGGGCACGTGCCGCTCCCGACCTTGAGTATCGGGTGTTTATGAAACATCTGAAGAATTCTCTGGATTACTGACCTCGTGTCTCTCAGCTAGACTCGCAGTGCGGCGAACTTTCCAAGTCAAGGTCAGCAGCTATAAAAGCCCTGTCGGGCCTCCAGGACGGCAGCTGTCGAATGGATGGGTTTCAGTGATAGATCACGAGCGAGAAGAGAAGCGCGCGGCGAGACAAGTGTCCAGCGGGAGGAGAATCTGCGACTGCGAACATCAGAGCAGCGAAGAGTGCGACTGCAGGCTGGATTATTTGACTGGTTGCTTGAGCGAAAGACAGTACAAATGATGGCAACAGATGGACTGAACGTGTGCTAATTATGGGAATGTGTTTATTGAAAATAACCTTACAAAGACAACAAAAGTACGTTAATTACAATAGAAATAGACATTAGATAGTGCGCTCACTGTGAAATAAAAAGAGTAATAGTGAAGACAAATAATTTAATTATGTAAGTAATAGCTGTGTGAATAAATAAGAATACAAATTTGGTTTTTTTTTTTTATATTAAAACGTTCATCCTTCACGAACTCAGATACGCCCCGCAGGCTTCCACGCAACAATAACAATTCTAATTCCGTTTTTGCAGAAACGTATATACAGCAACGAAATTATATCGGACCCATCATAACAAGTTACTGGGTCAGTAACATCACTGAAAGTAACAAAGCACATCNCAGCAACGAAATTATATCGGACCCATCATAACAAGTTACTGGGTCAGTAACATCACTGAAAGTAACAAAGCACATCCGTATTTTGTGGAAACTGCATAGATTATAACGAAATGATCAAAATAATTTTTTATTACATTTGCTAAATAACATTATATAATAAGCAAATTTATTGAAATAAATGAAACATTTCCATTTTCTCAGTGACGTTATAAACTACTCCAACTATTCAAGAATACCTACTAGTGTTTTACAGGGCTAATTAAGGTTATTGATGCAGTTTCGGTAACCTATATAAGGCGGATAACGTATTGGAAATCAGGTGTTACCACCGTGTACTTCGTTAAGTTATCCACCCCTGGAACTAAGCGTTACGAGAGCGTTAGGAAATGGAAAGTAAGTGGGGAGCACGAATACTTTTCTTCACTCGCCTCTCCGCTTATCTAAGCAAGTTTCACATCTCGCAAGATGTGTTTCACTCTAGATTTCTTACGAAAATTTTCGTACAAGAATGCCAACTAAATTTTGTTCAAAACGAGCTCACACACAGCTAAATGAAATAAATACCGCCTCGCATCACACATATTTGATAGCCCTGGTAAGTACCATACAGCCATGATGTTATAATACAAAATATTAAGGTGCTTACTTCAGGAAGGTATATGCTTCAAGCTATTCCGCAAAAAAACAATTTTTTTTTCTATTCTCAGCTCACTGTCTGACATCCAATCAATTTTTTTAAGCAATGCTTTTAATTCCCTGCATTCCTGTTCCACACCTAACATTATGATTTTTTTTACCTACATGGTTGATGTGGAAAAAGTCACATGACCAGCTTACAAGGACCAATGGGATCACAACTTGCATCGTCTTGATTCAAAAGCAAATAGGAGTGTTCTATCTTCTCATTTTGTGCAAGATGTGTCTTGCACACGATCTTGTGCAAGGAATTTTCCTGCAAGTTCAGCATCTCGGGCAAGTTTTGCACTCATCTTGCGTCGTGTGAAATCTGCGTTAGCTTGTTAACCTCCTACAGTGTCTGACCAATAATAAAACTATAAAAGAAACAAAGCAAAATTACCTCGCAGGTGTCAAAAAGTTGACCTAATGTGTTCCTACCAAAACTCCGGTGCAATGGAATGGCATACCACTATCTCGGGTGTGAAGCCTAATCGACCAATCGTGTTTATTAAATACTTTAGCTAAGAATGACCTGCTGAAAATTTTAGTAAAATGATAAAGTTTGGTGGTGGAAAATTTAGAGGCAAATCCGTAGGATTAGGACACGACATTTTTTTTGCCGTTTTTCTCATCAGTACACCCTCTTATACAACTACATAAAAAAAAAAAGACTTTGAATGTAACTACCCTGTCAGAAAAGCAATACTGAGGGGGGAATATACTATTGATTCCGGAACACGCCCGTCGAGAGAGAAGAACAATACGAGACACAGTCAAAGAAAAAACTGCAGAGACAAACGCTGTAACAGAAAAAGGAGAGCGTATTACAAGTTATCTTTTCGTCTCCACAGACACAGCATGGAGGAAATCTAAAAATCACAAGCCCGGAAAGACAGGGTATTTCACTTGTGTGGCTTAGGAGCAGAAGACAACTTTTTCCGGTACAAAATATCTACAGTGCTGAAAGTTTCCAAACTGGGAGAAGCAGACTATCTCCTCGAACAATATCAATTCCCAACCAAGCCACATGTCATTCTTCGCCATTGAAAAATGTCTACAGTACCGCAATGCTAGCCATGAAATAAATTATGTTTCTTCGTGCGTGTGGATGCTTGCGTGGCAATCTTATATAGCAGGGATTTTCACACATATTCATAAAGTAGCTTACCATATTTCACCACAATTCTACGTGGATTCTACATGGAGAATATATGAACGTTAGGTTTAGTATCATTGGCTCACATATACGATTATATATATATATATATATACACACACTCTATCTTTCTTCCCGTGGTTTCGTTTGCGTGCTTTTCACGAAGCAGCTACTAATTACATTTACCGAAGGAAGTATTTGTACACCACGTTAATGATGATGCCCTCAGATTCTTGGCTTATCAATAGTCATAGTGAAACAGACCTTCAGGGGAAATTGTAGTCTCTTTAATTTGAAAGGATAATAGGATTGAATGAGTGCCACACGTGTTATGAATATTTCTCACTGAATACAATGTTTATCTTGCACACTGTTAAATAGGTTATAACTCGCGATTTGATAAGAACGTAATTAAAGAAAATAAATATAAAGAGTAATAATTATTTTAAAACTTTAACATTAATAAATACTACGCTAAATATTTAATTGTACAGTATATAAAAAGGAAAACAAAACTAATTGGGATCAAACCTGGAGCCAACAGCTGCACCAACTTGTCTAATATCAACAAACGCCATGATCTCATTANAAACTAATTGGGATCAAACCTGGAGCCAACAGCTGCACCAACTTGTCTAATATCAACAAACGCCATGATCTCATTAAATCTACACTTTATTTTATAAATATTCCTGTGAGTATATAAACGTTTACATGAGTAGTGGCAGTGAAGAAAAGGCAACAACCATCTAATTAAAGAAAAGTCATTCCAACACAAGGCTAAGTAAAGCAGATTATTTGGGGAGGGGTTTGGCGCATCCTCCTGTCTTCTCCTGTAACGACGTCCATACGCTCTGCGATAATGAAAAATCGCGGTTCTTAGCCCAGTATGCATTCACCACGAGTGTTGTGACGTCACACTATCCTCGCCAAAATGTATCATTATCACGATTATGAACCGTCAATATGTATGAGAGCCAAATAACACCAAGCTCCGTATACGTTCGTTTATGTAGTGATTACGCGGCTTGTTAAACGTTCAGAAGCTGGAAACCTCTTCGTTCCTAGTATATAAGAAGGTTTCTATACTGCGTATGTCTACGTTATTAAACTTATATTTTTTATTAAAGCTTGAGTAGGTATAATATTAATTGAACCAAGGTAACTGACACATTTCAGATAGGTGCTGGGCTAAACATTACTGGGCCTTGTTTAAATATTATTTTCCTTGTATCGGGAATCATCACTCAGAAAAAACACTCTGCCTCGCAAAAAAACACAATACTCATGACCAACTGCTTGCATAAAAACGGCTTCATTTAATACTTAACCTCAACTGCACACCTGTCAACAGCGGACTGCCTGCTGACTTAAACTGTTTTTATGAAAGATGTAAAATTCCTAATTTACCTATTTAAAACACCAGGCAAAACATAAAACTTTATGAACTATAAATACTTCCAAAATAATAAATTCAAAATGGTTTTAAAGCTCTACCGAATGGGCATTAAAAATATTTTCAGGGGTTATGAACGGCATAACATAGGAATTTGAACAGATTAAAATTAATGAAATAAATTTTAACAGCAAATATGGAATATTTTGTAAAGAGAAGTATGACTTCAGTTTTGCAATTTTTTTAACCACATTCTTGTTAACGTAGAATTTTTGCATTTTCAGAGAGTGCTACTTCAGTGATACCTTAAAATGTAACAGTCAAAGGCGAGGAAGAAAGTTTTATTTGACGTTACCAACTAAATGCCAAATTAAAATTTAATCCTTTACCCATACACTTACACAACCTAAATACGATAATTACTAATAATATTTCTAATATGCTAAGAAACAGGCTGCAAAACCTTATTACACAAAAATATCCTACAGAAACTTTATATTTTTGAAAGCAACATAAAATATAATAAACGTCCAGAAGATTAATTCTGTGAGAGTAAGTACTTTTGGAAATCAAACCCAAATTTTTCTTTTGGACTGATTTGGTGGTGATTAAACACTGATGAGATTGGTTTACCCTGACAAGCAATTGCTCAAGCTGGCAGGCGACAAAAAATTACTTATTTAGTCGTCATTGTATCGTAAAGTAAAAACGATGCAGAAGGTAGTAAAACGGATAACAGTAATCACTTTTATCGCAACTGCATTACAAACACCAGAGGAGAGACGTTTAATGTGGCCACCGTCGCAGTGCTGTTGAGTCCCGTGAGCAGACTTGCTAAACTCTAGCTGGCAAACGCAGTTTCAACAGCTCTTCGTACGGAGTAGCTCGGCGCGTGGTCTTAGTAACGATTACCTTAATATAGGAATCGTAGCAGGCAGTAACGCTGTAATAGTTTTCTCAGGGTCCCCCACTTATTTCCTCTTCTTCATTCCACTTTTAATTCACCTTCAAATCCTCCACGCACTTTTAATCCATTTCAGTACTGGCCTACAGAATAAATATGAGGTATACCGATTTTCTTCTTCTGTGTATGTCCTCATCATTTACTCGCCAATTAGCAATACAACTGCCAAAGTCGCGGGATCAACATTGATGAAGGTGTTTGTCTACATATCAATTTTAAAGAGATTCGCACTTAGATGTCAATAAAATGTACTGTACCTAACTTGAATGAGTTGAGAGATTTGGGTGGCTCTTAACAACGAGTTTTGGACAGCCGATAAGGGTGAAATGAGGTGAAGATGGAGCAGCGTCTGAAACGGGAGGGGGAAACGGGATATCCCCGAGAAAACCCGCCAATCAGCTGCATCGTCCGGCACGATTCCCACATGCAAAAATCCGGAGTGACCCAGCCGGGGATTGAACCCGATTAGCCTTGGTGGGAGGCGAGCAGTCCAACCGCTCAACTACCGCGGCCCCTTTTAACTTGAATATATTCCGGTTGCACTAAAATTAGATCAGCGGGAGTGTACAGACATCTCAAAGTCCTTAATTAAATAAACAGTATTCCAACCTCGAATCCTATCCACGTTGTTTCTGATAACCCTATTGACAGAAAAACGGTCCAATGTTGGTACTCGGAGAGTGGCTACGTGTATGTCTTCATGCACGCCGTACCCCATTGTCCCTCCACGGATGGTGCTATAGAAAGACGCGTCTGTCGCTTGGAACATCAACTGCATTCAAACCAACAGAAGGGCTTTATAAGCTTTAAATGACTGCCAGGGCGTGACGTGGTCGGTGTCCACGCTTCATTTGCTCCGATTACGCATGCATGGCAGCACGTTACCGGAAAATTGGTTTTTCGGGTCGAGAAGCCCCCGCAGTCTGTTTGTAATCCGGTCTGCCTGCCCCCAACTCGCTGCCGCAGTTATGAAAGCAATGCCCCGCTGCGAACGACTGAAGCGCGAAATGACAGCGCCGCTGTGAAACTCTAGGCTACCTGGGAAAAAAATTTTGAAGGACGGAGGATGAAATTAACGCTAGCAGTCATCTCTGGTTGTTGCTACGAACCAGCGAAACACGACTGTGAAATCGCTGAAAGTTGCTTTACTGGAATTACTGTGAAACTATCGAGACTCGAACGCTCGTGTTCGTTGAATCACGAGCATATTATATTCGCAGGATCTTCAAACTTTTTTGAATGGAACCTACGAATAAATCACCACATGTATTACGTGTTATGTTGTCTCCTGAATATGTAATGATTCATTGGCGTTTTATAATCCGTTTGAATGAAATTATCTTGTTATCTGTTAGATTGAAATATTACTTACAGTTAATGTATACATTATAATTTTTCATTAAAATTAATATGGAATAAAACAAAGAGAAATAGGTGTGCTGGCAATGCCTAATAAGAAATAGCACTAATAAAAATATTATTAAAGAGAGTGCGTATAAATGTAGTACGCTGTCTCGTTACTGAAATATTCTATACTTGTTTAAATTTGTTTGCATGAGACGGAGGCAAAGCATGAAAGTAGAACTTCAGCAGACCTTCACCAGTATAAGAAATAACCATGAATGTACTATAATCTGAATTATTTATAGATATACTTACTGTTCGGGGTACTCAATCCCACTGAAACTACTGTCGCTAGTCACCATACCCCACAACTTCAGGTTAAATTACTGACCTAGGTTTATAGTTAATATGTTCGTAAGTATCTTGAAAGTACGCTCATACAGCGAATATAACCTGCGACCATAGATACGTGGGTACGCGTCACTTGACATCTAAATTCATTTGGCCTAAAACTGTGTAAAAACAATTATTAAAAAAACACATTTGGCCTAAAGTTACTTGGCTTAAAATTATTTGGCACGAATTCACTTGCCACAATATTTGGCATAGTCACTTGACGCAACATTGTTTTTCCCAGAGCCACGTGGCCTAACATTATATGTCCTAAGGTTATTTTGTTTAATCAGCCTGTCATAAAGTTTGTAACGTGGCGTAAGAACGTTTATTTATTGACCTGTGATTTTTTATGATTTATGCGGAGTGCAGAAAACAGTAGGCGAACCTTTTTCAGGCACTGAGTGTNTTATTGACCTGTGATTTTTTATGATTTATGCGGAGTGCAGAAAACAGTAGGCGAACCTTTTTCAGGCACTGAGTGTAATCTTGTAGCACAGATGTCGCCGCGCGCTGTCAAGTTCATAGGAGAAAGATTGAGCCCAACCTTAATTGATTTGGCGGCTGTTCCACTGATCTTACTTGCCTCTCATTTGCTGAAGTGCTGTTTATGGACACGTACTGTGCGCCTCAGGGAGAATGTGCGTCGCGCTGGAAGAGGGGGTGAAGGAGCGTATATGTGCAGACGTCTTACACTGGAGTGCCAAGGCCCCCTTACCATTCTTTCTATCCTAGTGTTTCAAACGCTCTTTATAAAATAATTACACTTTTCCATCCTCTGTTCTAGCAGAACTCTTTCCTACTTCATAATATACATGTCGTTTTGTAGTTATTTTCTGCGGAGGGGATTTTACAATGCCTACGCCGGTTTTCCTGCTCCCTTTATATGTAGTTAAGTTTAGGCCCCAAATGAGGCCATGTTTGCCCGATCTAAGTAATACTGCGAGCACATGTCCTTGTAGTTAGAACTTTTCCTGTGTGCCTGGGCGTATGGGGTTCAGCCCTGAGACGCACTTACGTTTCATCACTACCCAGAACCTCCGACTCTCCTCTTAATTTTAAGGTAGGTTAGAAAAACAATCGCTCGAGAGTCGCTTACTTTTGCGGGGTCGTCAAGCTACACCGCTAGTCATTGACGTCAGCATTTTAGGGTTTGTTCATGTGTATTATGAAACTTGCAGCGCAGCACACGAAGGTTTACAGTTTTTGTTTAAGGTTTTATTGTAACGGCATGTATTTTTGCTGGCTTTATAAGCCAAGTGTTTTTTCCCTTGTTTAGTTATTGTTACGTCCCTTGAACAATGTGATATGTGTGACAGCTCGTAACCCCAAATATAAAATATTTATTTACATTATAAGTAAAAAATTTAGCCCCATTTACCTGTTGCCGATAAAGTGGTACATTGCTTTATGTATTTCGACCATCGTGCGGGAGCCAAACTATTTGGGTCCACCTGAATACTTTAGATATATGATTGTTTCAATGTACAATGCCAAATAAAAAATCTAAATGCGGTTACTTAATACATATTTTCGAAGTTTATTGTAGGGCAGAATAGCAGCACGCCGGCCATATCGTGTATATAGTTGCGCAGGAAATGTTCGTCAAACATTCATTAAGGCTCCAGTTAAATATAGTTCAAGCGCAGTATATGTAAAATACGATCCCAATCCACTGAGGTAAAATGGGACTTAATGTACGAAAAATTCCTAACTCTTGCATAAAATAATATGAACTTACTAACTGAATGTCAGAGACGATAGTTGAAGACCATATATATATATATATAATTTAAAATATTGAAATAAGCGAGGAGCAGAAAATAAATATTAATTTATATAGAGTGAAAAAAAAAACTGCTGCAATATCTATCAATAACTTTCCTGCCTACCTGTACAACCAGGTTGGCTCACAAAAGAGAATAAAATGTTTTATCTCACATAATGGAAAAAATAATTTAATGAATATTGTGGCGCTGCAAATCTAAAATCATGAAGTTAAATTGCGTATATCGGCTTACGAAAACCACTAATAATGTTGCCGTATGTCACAATTATCGCAACAAGGCGGAAGAATGGTGCATCACATCGTTGTTTCCGGTAGCAGGAAGTTTATAACATTTCGCGTTGTATGCTGACCTGGCCAGTGCGTGTACAATGTACATGTAATTAGAGCTGGTTATAATAAAATAAAAACTTGAAGTAACTTACGTCCAGTGCATTTAATTATATTTGCAATATTATTTAGTAATTCAGTAGCTTCAGTGGAAGTGTGAAATGTTTACGTGACCGTCCGGTAATACGGGTTGATAACTTGGTACGTATTTTATTAGTTTCTGACAACTACCGCTACGAAACGGTTTCATATTACTCGTGGAACATTCCTCCTGCACTGTTATTATGTTAGCACAGTTCTTCGACAATTTGTTGAACCTCTCAATGTTCCCGAGCCAACATAAACAGTTAGCATTCTGAGCTGCCACGAATAACCTCGATTTATGTAATGAANATTTCATATTACTCGTGGAACATTCCTCCTGCACTGTTATTATGTTAGCACAGTTCTTCGACAATTTGTTGGACCTCTCAATGTTCCCGAGCCAACATAAACAGTTAGCATTCTGAGCTGCCACGAATAACCTCGATTTATGTAATGAAAATTTAATTCTACATTAACAGTGTGAATGCAATTTCGTGAAATACGTGGTCATCGGTTAGAATTATTTATATATATTTTGGTGAAATTACGTTCACATCGCTGAAGTCATTCTAATTTTATAAGCTGAAATTGATTATCTTGTTTGAAAGGTTAGCAAAAACTTGCGTGCCGTTAATTCCCATTCAACCAAACTTCACAGGACATTTTATTAAAACTTGAATTTAGTGATAAATATCACTGTGGAAGTGTACTGTCAAAATGAACCTAAAATTTTTTTTTCAGTTTGGTTTAGCCACCAAGGTTATATGACAACTATTTTTGATATTCTTAACGTCATAGCAAATCTGGCAANATTGTTTTTCAGTTTGGTTTAGCCACCAAGGTTATATGACAACTATTTTTGATATTCTTAACGTCATAGCAAATCTGGCAATTTGCTTCCACATAGTGAGTGTATACAATTATTAATTTCGGAGTTATTTGTGCCTTAAATCACACACAGTTATCACTAGGAATTTTGGTAGTATGTAGAGAGTGTCACGACTGTAATGTATGCAGCGGGAAAATGTTATTTTGTATTAATGTTTTTAAATAACACAACACGTCATTTATAAGTAGCTAAGTACGCCGTTTTCCTTAGTTCTCACCGTACTTGTTATTAAATGAGGGAAATAACCCAAAATTTCTACTGTTCTGACACTTTCAAGACAAGAAAAAGGAAATTTATTTCCGAATATTAGACCATTTATTTCTAAATAGTAAGAACCTCATTATCAGTATTCGCAAAATGATAAAATTTACTGAAATGAACATGTGTGTATTTACTACACTACAATATATACTCAATTGTTGCATTGTTATGTAAATAAATTACAACGACTTCAGAACAGCTGATTAAATAAAACACCACATGACAAAGTTTACGTTGGTTTATAGCGGAAGGATACGAAACGGGTTGAAAGTACAAAATAAGCAGTGATTCAAATGTGCTCACTTTACCGTGAACAACCTTTATCTATCGATGATTCGTTATTTTTAGAAGGTTTCGTAACGCTGTGTTGCAGTGTATAAAGCCGCCGGCTTGTACGTACTGTGAATTGAGAGACGCCAGTTTCTTTTTCCTATGTTCCTTCCGTTTTGAAATGTTTATTTTGGTTTTTAAAGATACGCATATAGTTCGAAGTCTTTGTGTTCTCATAATTCCGCTAGTCTGTTAAATCCTATTTGTCACAGACTGCTTACCCTCGTATGCACCGGATAGTAATTTCTCTTTCACAGTTTCACCCTTATCAGTTTTGGTCCGACCAGGAGAGGTTTTTAATTGTACTTATTACGAAAATTCTTTTACTTTCTTTACTTGTTGAATCCAGTCGGGGCCTTATTGGAAAACTTTTGGGCCACTATAAAAATTTTGTACAATGGGGGATGGTTTTAAAGTCATGTGTGTATACAAATACTATGTAGGTGAATATCAGTTCCACTCTTGGGAACAGAGATGAATTTTTTCCTGAAAGAGCCTTATTCACCACATATTATATTCGTTCCTTCTTCTTGTATTATATGTATTCAAATTATGATATTTTATAGTAAACAAGGGTGACCTTCATTCTATGGTAGGCCTAAATTATTTTACCTTTGTGAATCCATAAACTTTGTATTTCCAATTATGTGTAGGATAACTGTATATTTTTAACGCAGAGCCCAAATGCCAACAAGTAACTTGACCAAATAATTCTAGGCCACTTAAAGAGTGCCCAGTTTGTCAGTTAAAAATAATTGTGCGATTTTATTTTCAACACAATTTTTACTGTTCATACTTTTTTAATTTTTACCCATCTGAGTAATTATGATTACTTTTTAACTATGTGCCAAGGTAACGTATAATGTTGTAACCAAAATACTTGTTATTTATCATCTTCGTTTATTAGTTGCTGCTTCTATCATGGAACCGACATTTCATATAGCATATATTTTTCGCTAAACTAAATAATTTGTTTCCAATGACGTATGCCAGTAGTATATTTCGTTGAACCTTTTTTATATGAAGTGTAAAGATATAATATTATTAACGGAAATTTTTGAGAAGAAATTCAAATGCGGTAACACGGTACATTATGTTATACTCTAGTTATTTTAAATTACCCACGTCACTCATTTAGAGTATTATAATGCTCTAGTGTATTTGATGTTTTATAATTCAGTATTATCGAACTTCGGCGATGCGAAAACAAAAAGATGATTCCAATCAGAGGTTAAATAAATACGCAGAGACGAAATGGTGCAATTGTGTCTGGCTGGCTACCGCATAATGCGAAAAGTTCCCTGTTAGCTGGGCTGCCGGTTGGCGAGTAGTTGACCAGCGGTTGACTGGAGAACGGCGTTCGAACATGTCGCAGGCCAGTGACGCCATTTTGCTGGCGTGTGTGGCTGGAGTTCGCGGTATAAGCAGCTGTTTCACCTCGAAGTGCTCCGTGAGCCTACGCAAGTAATTCTTGCCGCTATCTGTAATGTCCAAGCTACGTGTTATACGTCTTTTCCGGATAGAAAACGTTAACATATCCATCTTCAAAATTATACTGTGCCGAAAATTCTACCTCTAGTTATTAAATTATTTTTTATACCGGTTGCTTGGTAAGTATTAATTCTCATCTTCGCCAGGTTTCCTAGCACAAGTCAAACATGTTTATAATTGTGATTTAAAAATTTTGTTATATATGTTATTTGGCTTGTATAGGTATCACCATTTCATAACTAGCCTCCATGCAGATGTTGTAGTACCGAGCGTTTACACATTGGGGACTCAATGCCTTCCACATAATCAAGCATTAAATGGTTGCCATTTGAACTACAAACATCAGATATGTTTCTCCGCTTCCCCAAATAATCGATTCACACCTCTTTTTTTCTCTCTTGCTTGCTCCTGGACTTGCGTCAGGTTATTTTCTCAGCCGTTAAACGAAGACAAATTATTAAAATTCATCTGCTCAAAATTATGAGTGGTTTTCGCATAATGTAATTTACGAGGTTTATGACACAATTAGGTGATTTATAAGGGCATCCACCACAACAATATTATTAAGTTTCAATAAGATAATAAATACCTCACTCTGGGTCAGCTTTAAAGTACTAACGCATTTTCCAAGAAGTACTTTTGAAACTCTCTGTTCACGTTGAGCCATGCTTTCCGTGGCTGACAGTGCTGTGTTCGGCCATCTCAGTGTGAGGGGTTCTCTGTTTGCAGCGGAGGGATCGGCCCCTGATTGGCAATTCTCGTTGCGGTAGATCAAACAAGAGTTCATTTTCAGATGTTACGGGAAATATTCTAAATTCAGTGCCTGGATAAAGTATAACTATAAGAAGATTTACAATAACAGAATGTTCTCTATCATCACATTATTTCTTGGAAATACCTGGGGCTGCCACATTTACCAGCATTAAATTTTGCTCGGTAATAACGTAACTTATAATTTTTTTTGGCAAAAAATAAATAATCACATCATTAAAGTTTAAAAAAATAACTGTTTTGTTACTAATTTACAAGAAATNAAATAACAGAATGTTCTCTATCATCACATTATTTCTTGGAAATACCTGGGGCTGCCACATTTACCAGCATTAAATTTTGCTCGGTAATAACGTAACTTATAATTTTTTTGGCAAAAAATAAATAATCACATCATTAAAGTTTAAAAAAATAACTGTTTTGTTACTAATTTACAAGAAATAACAAAATTTTTCGAGGAATAAATTTATGAATTTATTTTGGAATACAAGGAATGTCCACNATAACAAAATTTTTCGAGGAATAAATTTATGAATTTATTTTGGAATACAAGGAATGTCCACAGGAAAGGAAACATTTATTAAGCTTGAGATGATACAGTGGTATAAAACAGATGTACAACCAATTCGTCTCCAGGCGTAAGGTTTCCGTTCCTTAAGTCTATAAAGGAAATTATTTCAGATATTTTATTGTAACTGAAAACGTAAACAGACAGATAATCCGTTGACTAGATTATAAAAGTTCTAAAATACGTAAATTTGATGTTACTGAAAAAAAAGCCTCTAAAAAGCGCTCTGTACGACCAGATGTCGTTACGGGTACGANATACGTAAATTTGATGTTACTGAAAAAAAAGCCTCTAAAAAGCGCTCTGTACGACCAGATGTCGTTACGGGTACGACAATATATAATCGCAGCGTAGGAATATGACCATAACTTTGATGTTAAGATTAAATATTAGTGAAAATGTGAATAATAACTCTCCTCAAAAACCAGATTAACCTCTTCCAAGAAAAATTTTTTTTTATGGTTGTAAGTGTTGCAAGTAAAGCCATATATTTACCAGTATTGTACTTATACTGACGCCATGNAAATTTTTTTTTATGGTTGTAAGTGTTGCAAGTAAAGCCATATATTTACCAGTATTGTACTTATACTGACGCCATGTTTCTTTCGTTGTGTCGATACCAATATGCTGTAGGCTTCGTGTTCAGTGATAATAATACGATACACTCATAGCATAGAGCATTAAAGCAGTTGACCAATCAAATACCCGCAAAGTAAACCACTGGACACTGAGCCTCGCTGTGTACAGTGTACAGTTCAGGCCAAATACATATGTTGAAATGCAACATGTTCAAATTGTGTACACTTGGCCTGGATGGGTTAGATAGAACCTAGCAGAAGTTTAAGAGCATGAATTTTTCGGTTTCTGATTGTTTCACATCCTATGAAATGATTCAAATGCATTGCGTCAGTCTTAATAGCGCTGCGACGCGAGGCTGCCTCGCCTTGTTTGCTAGAAGGAAAACAAGGCAAGTGGACGAACTGCTGAAATTTTCCGTAGAAATAATAACCGACTTGTATGTCAACATTCACATCCACTATATGGAAATGTGGTTTATAAAGAGGAGAATCCTATTCTATCTTTGAAAAATAACATCTGGACGATCACATTATACATGATATTCNTGTGGTTTATAAAGAGGAGAATCCTATTCTATCTTTGAAAAATAACATCTGGACGATCACATTATACATGATATTACATCTTATAGGTTAAGAGCAAAAGATAAAACAACAATCACATATCATTTAATTTCAACAGCCGTGATAAAATATAGGGTATTCTATATATAAAATANCCGTGATAAAATATAGGGTATTCTATATATAAAATATCTCATGGTTTTCTTATTGGGTGCAATCAAACGTGGCAATAGCAGCGGTAGAAGTTGTATTGAAAGTAATGTGAGGTAGTACTGCAAGTGTTCAAAGCGGTAGTGGCGTTAATATTAATTGTAGTGGCCATTTGGCAATGTTTTTGATAAGCTATTTGAGAAAAAAAGGGGGGTAGGTGGGGAGAAATAATTTTATCTTGCAACAACTAGCTAAATTCGCCTTGACGCGGAGGACTACGAGTAAGGGGGAAAAAAATAAAAGTAACCGACAATAAAAATTAGAAATAATAATAAAAATAAAAATTCAACGAGTACAACACACTACAGGTTCAAGGATACGTAAAATAAGCAAAGATTGTTGCGGGTATCGGAGAACTTCGAGAAAAACCCCGCCGGTTGGTAGTAAAGTTCGCTACATTTCCTCACATGCGATGTACATCTGATTCGGGTGCGTGTTGAGAGTTCAACGTTCAAACGTACGTCCACCGAGAACACATTGACGCATACTAAATATGTGAATTAATTTTATCAAAGTATTTCCTTTATTAAAAAATTATATTTCTTAAACGGTTTTCATACGCTACTGCTAAAGCCCATGGACCCGGCGTGATTTGAAAGCATTTAACTACAGCTGATTAACTTCTATAATCCGTCCCACTCTCAGAGTGCAGTAAAGAGTGAATGACGCGCGCTGTTTCCACATATCTAGCATTTATTAACAGCCAATAAGTTATGCTGTATTTACAGAATAAGTCCATACCCACAAAAATACATAATAAAAATGGTCAAATTGTATAGTAGCGTATACATATAAAATTGTTGGATTAGCTACCCACCGCAATTTAAGAGTAAGATGCACTATAGTAACGGAATTTATTAAATACTAGCGAACCGGCCTGGCTTCGCCCGGGTACAATTGAGTTTTATATTGATACACTAATAAATAAACTGGGAAAAGACAATTCATTTCAGTGAAAACACAATTATAAAATTAAACTATGTTGGCCTAGATTTTTAACTGATTACGGCAATCCAAAAGGAAGGAAATATTTTTTACCCGGTAGCCAAGAAGTAGGGTATTGTTTTTGGAGTGTATATGTGCAACTATCGCGTAGTTACCACATTTCCGCTTTCCAGCGTTCATGTATGAAAATCGAAACGTGAGTTTCATCAAGCTGTAGCTTTAGAAATAAATGTACCTAGGTACTACTTTTAGCGCTTGGCTGAGGGATCTTAATTGATCACCAAAACTAAGCAACGTTCCCAGCGGCACAAATTTGGATGGGTGACCGTTTAGTGGCATAACATCTGAGCGCTCTCAAGCTTCGGAGGGCACGTTAAAATTCGGTCCCGGTTGTTATCGATTGATAGCAGTCGTTAAACATTTCAGAGGTCCTTGGGTGGCCTGATAAACTCTGATATCAGAGGAAAAAAATTTTTCAGTCACGTTCCCAGTCATTGAAGAATTACGTTTTGTTGTTATTCCACAGTAACCGTACAATTTTCCGTGATATAAAGTTTCCTATGTCCTATTCCAGGACCTGAAAAAACTACATACCAAGTTTCATCAAAATCTGTTGAGCCGTTATGGAGCTGAGTGGTAACAAACACGCACCCACACACAGACTTTAGCATTTATAATATTAGTAGGATCTGGGACGATAGTTATGGCCTGGCGGGTACCACACAGCAGAATGATATCACCTGGAGATATCCGGTGTGTTTTGTCATGATTGGGGAATTTATAAGCGCTGGCCTACTGTGCGTACCGATATATAAGACCTGGAATGGTCTCTCCTGTAATACCACGATGACTCAGGTACAGGAGGAAATGTGAACCAGTACTGCTGAACGCAGTTCAGAATGTTTCCTTTTATTATCCCGCTTTTCCATTTTCATCTGATTTCGCCCTCACCTCGCTTTTGAGATCCGGCCAAAGACTATCAACTCAACAACAATAAAACTGTACCGCAAGAGAGACTTGTACTCAGAGAATAAATGGCGTTGCGGTTTCTTTGATGCAGGGGCACCCGTTCTCTGATCGGCTGCGCGAGGATCTGGAAACGACCGTGTGTTTGATTGGTTACTTCATGCCGTGAAAGTTCTCCTGCTCTCTGGTCCACCGGCTGGTCAGTATTGGCGGACGGCGTTCCAACATGTCGCTGGTAAGTGACGCCGTTTTACTGGCGTGTGCAACTGGAGTTCGCGTCTGTATACTTAAGGGCCCTGCCTACCAGCTGGCAGAGGCAAAATTTAAATTGAAAATTCCGTGTTAAGGAGATTTCGCCTGTGTGCCTTAACCTTAAAGTTAGGCGTTTTAAAACAAATACATTGTTAAGCAATTTTTTAGTAGTAGTAAAATACCCTAAAGCTGAGATGTTTCCATAACTTGTATAGCCTGTTTGCAAAGGAATTTTTAATATTTACATATTACAAACAAGTACATACTGCCTATCTATATTTAAAATATAGGCTCGTAGGGATCTTCTCCTAAAANTATTTACATATTACAAACAAGTACATACTGCCTATCTATATTTAAAATATAGGCTCGTAGGGATCTTCTCCTAAAAAATTCGCTAAGAATACATTTTGGTTGAAACGCCTATCTTTAAAATTAATGTACTGGGGTGAAATTTCCGTAATATGGGATTTCCTATTTAAATGCCGCAGCAGCCAGCCGGCAGGCAGTGCCATTAAGTACCGTGTGACGGTACCGTGCAGTTTTAAACGGTGATGTGAGCATAGACATAAATTTTGCCAGACAGTATTCCGTCAGACGTAACAGTAAAACAGACGTCGCAGGGCGTCTCTGACATTTGCTGCAGTCTCTAGGCACGCGGGAGCACGAACGTGACTCACAAATCCCGGTACGAAGATTGCTCCGCGGCTCCCTGCGACGCCTTCTGATGCGGGGAGATGCGCATTAGGTGCGGATCCCGGCGTCCGGGGTGCACGTACGTACAGACACGCCGTGCAGATAAACCAACTGAAATACAGCTCCCGGCTACAAACAGAACTCTGTCCGCTTCGCTAAACTAGTGACCCGGCTCTGGGGGATAAATCACCCGCGCAGACCTATTCCCCTCTCTCTCTCTCTNTCCGCTTCGCTAAACTAGTGACCCGGCTCTGGGGGATAAATCACCCGCGCAGACCTATTCCCCTCTCTCTCTCTCTCAGGGCTTTTCCCGCTCCATCCACCTACCCGGGCCTTCCCGGTGAATCCGGATTAGTTCCGGATACACACAGATTCCGCTACGTGATCCAATCGCTACACCTCCCCCGCCCCAGCCCCCTTTTCCCAACCCTTACTAACCTCCCCAGCACGCCATCGAGTCCATGGCCCGCGCAATCTGCCCACCCTCTCTTTTTCCCACCCTGCAGCCTAACCATCTGCACGGCCGACGATAATGGTTCGCATGGAAACAAATGCGCTCGCTGTTCTAGCGTGGTGGTGCCGTCGAGTTCATAAATTTTTGCCACTTGTTTACGGCCCCAGAAAAAAAATTGCTGCCTGCGATGTAAACGTCAATTATTTTCTATTTATTCATACGTTGGCATATTCATGACAAAGAAGAAAACAGTGCCAATTTAAAAAAAAAAGGAGCAAATTTTCCGTTTTGATAAATTCCGTTCGAGGAGCATCGGATTTCGAACAGTGGATGATTAATTAACAACTGCGCACTAACCTCATATAAAAACAGTATTTTTCCTAGTTCAGAGAACATTTGTATTTGAAGCTGTTCTTGGGTAAATAAGCTAGATATATTTCCGTACTCTTAGAGGCAGAATTACCATAGCTGGAAAACGTTATATCTATCAAAATATTTTTCTTAATTTTTTTTTGCTTAGCAAAGTTTTTACAACCAGTTAAAAATATTTATCAGAAAATAAATTTCGGAAAGAACGTAAATTTAGTGTATTTCATTGCCAGACGTATATCGTGTCATACATTACCCGACGAAGCTCTGGTTCCTTCATATCCCACAGGGATGTGCAAAGTCAAAATTGTTTTGGTTTCACTTACCTAGCTAAACCCATTATGGGCTTCAAATTGGCAGTACTTAAAAAATTACATTACATTTTAGTTTACTTATGTTGTAATACTAACATTACAGGCAGGCTACTCCAAATTATGCTGTTAACATATTGAATAAAGTAGTGATACTNTTATGTTGTAATACTAACATTACAGGCAGGCTACTCCAAATTATGCTGTTAACATATTGAATAAAGTAGTGATACTCCATTTCCATCAAACATAAATGGATTGAAATGGTGCCCACAGTGCATACATGAATATGATAATTTTCTAGGTAAGTATGTACCATACATGACTCAAATATCTGTAGTTTACTTACAACGATTCTCACAACTATGCAGGGGCCGCGGTGCTGTAGCGATTAGACTACTCGCATACCATCTAGACCACGGGCTCTCAAAATGCGGCCCGCGGGCCCATTCTTTGTGCCCCGCGCTCGCCGGCTTCAGTAGTTACAAGTAACCAAATTCTTATTTTTAGGGCGTCTGTTACAAAAATAATAAAAGCAATACATAATACGAATTTATTAAAAGTTAAAGTCACTGATGAAATTTGACGATATTTTTCATTATTTTATCAGTCAGGTGACTTGTGTACATATCTCTGCCCACCATCACCATATAAAACGAATAAACAAACGACATGCAAGACGATACACGATACTCTGAATTTTAAATGTCATCGAATTACCTACCTACTTTTAGTTCACAAATATTATTATGTCAAGTGTCGTAAGTNAATTTTAAATGTCATCGAATTACCTACCTACTTTTAGTTCACAAATATTATTATGTCAAGTGTCGTAAGTGCGGCATGCGGCGGTCTTAATTTGTCTATAATATGTCCTCCTAAAATTTTTTTTAGTACCACTGGTCTAGTCGAAGTGGGTTCGATTCCCGGTGGGGTCGCTCCTGGATTTTCGCATGTGGTAATCGTGCAGGACGATGCCGCTAGCCGGCGGGTTTTCTCGGGGATCTCCTGTTTCCCCCCATCCCTTCATTCCGACGCTGCTCCATACACACCTCGTTTCACCCTCATCGGCTCTCAAAACCTCGATGTTAAGAGCCGCCCAAATCTCACAGTTATGCACAAAATTGCAAAATACTTTCACATGTCATCAAGAAGTACGTGATTGGCAGCTCCTAATTGCTGTAAACTAATGGATAGTATTCCACCGCAAATCAATTAAAACTGCTGAGTTATTATTGAAAAAAAAAAACAGAATTTCATTTATGGGAAGTTGATGTCTGGCTCGTCAGTTGACAAATATCACTGATTAATACGCAGAGGACGAAAAAAATTACGATTTCAGTGACCTGTAGAACAGACACCCACGATGTTTGTACCGTCAATCATACGTCAGTTGCTCATTGGCTGTTTGTTTCAACCGTGGAAGGCAAGGATTGTGTCCACATGTCGTTGCATGTTTGTTACTGGCTCAAATACACCTTAACAGTGTTTACATGTTCTTGGTAAAATAATAAAAGTTACAGTAATTTACCAGTGTTTAAATTCTAACTTGTTTCCTAACTAAGTCGTAAAATTTAAGCGCAGTGGAGACGTTTGGGCAGCTCTTATCGAGATCTTGAGAGCTGATGAGGGTGAAGCAGGGTGTGTATGGGGCTTTGCCGGAATGCAAGGGCAGGGGAAACGGGAGATCCCCGAGAAAACCAACCAACCCCGCTGCTAATCGAATCCAGTTCGCCTATGCGGGAGGCGAGTAGCCTAACCACTACACCAGTATCCCCCCTTTTTTCCAGTTAAGTTGGCAGAAAATTCATAAAAAATTGACTTGATTTTTAATCAAGAGTGTAATATATGTAAATGTATGGATGCTGAAGGTTTTATGCACACAAAAGCACGAATTGGCGTATCATTAACGCATTAAATTCTTAAAAATTCCACTGTTTCTACGTCAACGGCACTTCTATAAAGTTTGAAGGTCGATCTTACTTACACTCCAAGAAATTACTCGTAAAATTACCATATCAACGTATACGAATAGTGAGGAAGTGCGAATGGTAAATAATTTTCCCCTACATCCATGGTACCATTCCTGCATTCGATGACGAAACTCAAATGCGTAGGGAATTCCCCAACCTTGTATAGTAACGACGATCAACATTTTTATATTTGCAGTCTGACACGTGGTATTATTCCCATACAATGTAAAGGTAGGGACAGGAAATTTTCGCGTTTTAATCGACCTGTGAACTCCACGGCCCAGTGTATTTTTAAGCCTCCATTAGCTGCTGCCCCAGTGTGTAGCAAGTTCTACCACAGAACAGGTGGCGCGGGATACAGTGTTTGTTAACTTGCAGGTTGGTTATTGGCTCAGAGTTCACCTGGGCGTGTCCTATAAACTGTGATCCAACTGAAAACACAACAACAAATACACATGTTTGAAATCTAGCATGTCGTAAAATGAATTCACGAAATTTTCCTGTGTCTATGTATATGTTAAAAATTTCAATTTCAGTTTAGGAAGTTAATCAGAATTTTTTTTACAGTGTATGGCGTAAGAATGCGAAATGAGAGGGAAAACAGATCATAAGTAGTGTTTTCGGAAGTGTTCAAATAACCGTGAACAGCCTATACTAAGGGGCAGTGATATTTCGCGAAAATATTTCGAGACAAGATACAGTCCAAAGCACTGTAGGGTCGTCCAGCTTCTTTGATTGGCTAAAAATGTTCTGGCCCGTGTTTAACCGTTTGCGCACGAATCACGAAGGTTCAGTGTCGGTGTTACTTACAGGACTCACCGAACCAGTTTCTGCCTCATGGCACCAGCAGCCAACGGAAGTATAACAACAGCTGAGGTGTGTATATAGTATTCAAGTCTACTGCGTGCTCCGATTTTTACGCGAAAAGTCACTGGCTCTACCTATACTTAAGAACAGATGTGAAAGAACAACTTATAAAATGATCTCCAGCTGCATACGCCAGCAGTCAAAACGACCGTTCGCAGATTTGCGCCTGGTGACCTACTCGCCAATAAGGCTGTTCGATATTTTGATATATCGATAATCATCGATATGAAAAATAACTTATCGATCTATATGTAAATTTGATAAATTATCGGCATATCGATTNTATATCGATAATCATCGATATGAAAAATAACTTATCGATCTATATGTAAATTTGATAAATTATCGGCATATCGATGTTTTGATATTATCGACGTTTTCGGTATTATAGAAATTTTTGTTATCATGGAAGTTTTCGGTATTATCGAAGTTTTCTGTATTATCGAAGTTTTCGGTATTATCGAAGTTTTCGGTATTATCAAAGTTTTCTGTATTATCGAAGTTTTCAATATCATGGAAGTTTTCGGTATTATTGAAAGTCTTCGGTATTGTATACATTTTCGGTACTATACAAATTTTCGGTAATATAGAAAGTTTCGGTATTGTATAAATTTTCGGTATTATCAACATTATCGATATTATCGAAATTTTCAATATTATCTATACTACCGGCATTTCCCATATTATCGTCATTGTTGATACTATCGACGCCAACGATATTATAGACATCATATTATAGGCGTGGACAATATTATCGGAATGAGTTGTATGATCGGCATCCTCTTCATTATCGACGTCCTCTATACCATTGGCATTAAGGATATCATTGACATGATAAATCAAATAAACAAAGCCGATATTATCGATTTTATCTGCACCATTTAGATTACAATATATGCGTTATATTTGGCTGACTTTATCGGTGCCATTGGTATTACGATGTAACAAATATTATTCATGATGCATCAGGAGTGATGTTACACCGGAAACGCCTCCGTCGAACGTTACAACCAAAACAGTGTTGAAATGCCTATTACAGTGGAATACGATGATTTACAGGACTTTGTAAACTAATTTAATGTACTAATGTACTACGTACATGACCAGCAGTCTCTGAAGACCACAGTTGTGGTTCATGATATAATGAGCACTCTTAAAATCAACATTTGAAAAAAGTCACTGCCCGTAACTGCACATATTTTAACGTAAGCAATGACCACAATACTCATATTTACGTTGACAGCGAACTACGAGAAGTAGTTCCATGTTTTAGCGTCTTACTAGTCGTAAAATTAAAACATATTTGTAACCTGCAATTCAGTCTCTTTTTGTTGTTTGCAAATAAGAATAAAATATGGCATGATTGTAACACATCTATGTGTTTATAACTATTTTACATCGTCGCCTGGCTTACGTAACGTTCAAGTAAGCTGGTTCATTGGTTTGTTTTGGTTTTTTTCTGGTCCGCACTCATGTGTAAACAAATAGTGGGTCCCGACTAACCAACGTGTCAGTTTGCATCTCCTGAAATAAAGTATTTATTAACGTAATAAATAAAATAGATTTATACATGTTCTGTGTGAAATGGCATAGTTTGTGATTTCCTCCTGGTATTTTTAACATAGTTTCTTGTCCCAGAAATTATTGAAATTTCACATATTATGCCGANCAAATAAACAAAGCCGATATTATCGATTTTATCTGCACCATTTAGATTACAATATATGCGTTATATTTGGCTGACATTATCGGTGCCATTGGTATTACGATGTAACAAATATTATTCATGATGCATCAGGAGTGATGTTACACCGGAAACGCCTCCGTCGAACGTTACAACCAAAACAGTGTTGAGATGCCTATTACAGTGGAATACGACGACTTACAGGACTTTGTAAACTAATTTAATGTACTAATGTACTACGTACATGACCAGCAATCTCTGAAGACCACAGTTGTGGTTCATGATATAATGAGCACTCTTAAAATCAACATTTGAAAAAAGTCACTGCCCGTAACTGCACATATTTTAACGTAAGCAATGACCACAATACTCATATTTACGTTGACAGCGAACTACGAGAAGTAGTTCCATGTTTTAACGTCTTACTAGTCGTAAAATTAAAACATATTTGTAACCTGCAATTCAGTCTCTTTTTGTTGTTTGCAAATAAGAATAAAATATGGCATGATTGTAACACATCTATGTATTTATAACTCTTTTACATCGTCGCCTGGCTTACGTAACGTTCAAGTAAGCTGGTTCATTGTTTTGTTTTGGTTTTTTTCCGGTCCGCACTCATGTGTAAACAAATAGTGGGTCCCGACCAACCAACGTGTCAGTTTGCATCTCCTGAAATAAAGTATTTATTAACGTAATAAATAAAATAGATTTATACATGTTCTGTGTGAAATGGCATTGTTTGTGATTTCCTCCTGGTATTTTTAACATAGTTTCTTGTCCCAGAAATTATTGAAATTTCACATATTATGCCGANGTTTGTGATTTCCTCCTGGTATTTTTAACATAGTTTCTTGTCCCAGAAATTATTGAAATTTCACATATTATGCCGACCTGAAAAATGCGCTGCTTCATACAATTAAAGTCAGTATACATTTTAAACCTTGAAAAAACTTGAATATGAAAGAGTTTAAGGTAAAAGAGGAAATAGAGAGCTACCTCTATCGATTTAGAAGACAGCCCTTTACTGTGGTGGAAGTCCAATTCTGTTTACTTCCCGAAACTTGCAACATTAGCTGAAAAATTACCTCTGCTTGACTGCAACTAGAATGCCATCAGAGCGAGTTTTTAGCTGCGCAGGAAACATTGTGACGGACACGTTCCTATCTTTCATCAGAACATATCAATGAACTTGTGTTCTGAATTATATGTAAGCAGTTGTTTAATTAAAAAGTTGTGTGTTTTCCTATAATATTGGTACATTTTTTCATGGCAGAAGTTATTGTAATGTTCGTCTTTTTTATAGTATGTATAAATATAAAATGTGATTATGAAGTTATGCTCTTTGTCACAATAAGCATTTGCACAAATACTGAAATTCCAAGATTTCTGGAGTTTCAAAAGTTGATTTCATTCTGAATGTAACTGTTTAATTTATTTTGTCAGTTCTAGAAATAATGATCAGCCTACTCACACAATTCACCTAAAATTCAGAACTAATGGTTTATTAGCATATTAAACAATATCTGCTGTGTACAAAAGAACAGTTATCAAAGTCAGAAAATAATATTGTAAATTAATTTGTGGAAAGTCTTTAAAAAAATACACTTTTGCTTGCATATAATATCTCAACTGTTTTAATTAAGTCTAAACAATTGTGTACATTAAGACAATATTCTGAACAATTATGAAACAATGTATAATTGAAAAAAATTATATATTATTAAGTTTTTTAATAATGCATAGGAAATATTAAAAAATATTTTATGCATATGAGTTAAAACAACTAGAATCAGTACAAATTTACCAAAAAACCAACAAATACACTGCCAAGAAACGATGCAAGCACTGTATCAGAAATCAGTATTCAGTTGAGAATCCCTGAAAATATTCTTTGTTTTCTTCAGGAACAAACTCACAAATGTTTATCGTGTCACTGACTAGCTTGCACCAATGCTTTGCAGTCCGAAAATACGATGTGTGGCAGTGTTCATAAAAGTAGAAATTTGGGTGGAATCGACGGAGCAGTTCATAATGTTTGTATTTTCCCCAGCTTTTTTTCAGCTTTAATTTTCACGTTGTATTATCTTACAAACATTTTGGGCCAATGAATACTTGAATTTCTGAATCCGATATTGACGTGTCGTTTTAAAGTACCAATTTTGACACTCCACGTAATTATATTTGAAAATGAACGATTTTGAAAATAAGTACTCAGTATTGTTGAAAACTTAAAAAAATCAGGTGTGATGTGTACTATAAGTGAATCACCTCACACGGTGATAACTTCGATTCAAATCTTGGACATCTACAATTGTGTATTAGAGTAGCATGTTTGCTGTAAATTGGTGTATGAATTCGCACGTTTTTAGGGAAGTGGTGTAACGTATACAGGCAAACGCTACAGAGAAACATGTAGACAGAAAGAAGAAGTCTTCCTTTTCATCGGAAAGTAGGCTAAAACGTATTTTTATAGAATCAGCGATTCATTTGTTTTCAGCCAAAGATAAGACCTTGGATAAGGTATTAATATTGTTTAATATTTGTTGAAAATAATTACAGTTATATTAAATTATATTTTAAAAAATTTCAAGGTTTGCTGTGAAACTGAATTTATGATTATTACTCTTCGCTGCATAATGCTAGGTGATAAAATTAAATGTAAATATTTTCAGCAAATGGATATTAGCAACAGTCTTATCACACGCACATACATATGCATGCACACATATATTGCAATATAATTTTACTTGTATTAATATGTATATACGTAGATAGTATCTTTACTTCTCACTCACTTCTTTTATATGGTTTTTTGACTAACACGTCCACTGTGCAGTGCAATTACGTTTCGTGGATTTTCGCAGGTGGAGTGGGCGCTGCTTAGATTGTACACTGTATGCTCCGAGCACGTAGTTGCGTGCGTCACGTTCAATTGTATATACATGAAGGAGTAAAACGCATTTCGGCAACTTATGTCAGTGGTTGTTGGAATGACTACATTGTCGCTCGTTTATGCTCTCGTTTAAGAACCATCAACCCTTAACAGTCTACTCTGATGCACTAGTACTATCGAAAACACCAATGATGTGTATGTTACCATTTTTTTAATTTTTATATGATTATACCATTGATAATATAATTAATTTTGGTGATATGGACTAAGAATGTATCCGAATAGTTTTGTGTTAAGTTATGTGATACCGATTTACTGGTAGTTTACAATCGTTGATAGTCTTGATACCCAATCACATAAATGTTTTCAGTAATATCAGAAGTCAATAAATACCAATATTTTCAACGATACTGGAATTTAAATTATGCTGATACTGACGATAACGGTATTGTCAATAATATAAATTATTTCTATATTATCAACGATTTCGGTATTAACAATTATTTAGGTATTATCAATTTTGTCGGTATTATCTAATGATTTTTGTATTATCTATAATTTCGGTATTATCTTTAATTTTTGTATAATCGATAATTTTGATATTATCAATAATTTCTTTACTTTTGAAAATTTTGTTATTATATATATATATATNTTTGTATAATCGATAATTTTGATATTATCAATAATTTCTTTACTTTTGAAAATTTTGTTATTATATATATATATATAGATATATATATAAAATACCGAGTAACTGTTTGGAAAAATATTGATATTAAATTTTTATGATANTTTGTATAATCGATAATTTTGATATTATCAATAATTTCTTTACTTTTGAAAATTTTGTTATTATATATATATATAGATATATATATAAAATACCGAGTAACTGTTTGGAAAAATATTGATATTAAATTTTTATGATANTATATATATATATAGATATATATATAAAATACCGAGTAACTGTTTGGAAAAATATTGATATTAAATTTTTATGATATCGTACAGTCCTACTCGCCAGCTGGCAGTCCATGCAATAGGGAACCTTCCGCAACACGCAGTAACTAGACACAAGGCCCGTTCCTAGAGCCTCGCGCAGCCAATCAGAAAATGAGTACGTCCACATCAAATGAATCGCCACGCCACTTGGCATCTGTGTAATTACGTAGTCTGCGGCGGCACCACAAAGAATAAAGAAGACTATACCCATTCCGACTGAGGGCTCCGTGAGCTGGGAGGTTTGTTTACGTGAGCAAAACTCACAATAGATGGAGCTCTATGAGTAAAGCCGCCTCACGCTTATATTAGAAGTCAGCTCTATGGATAACGTGGCGATCAGGCATGCAGTACTATCGTCACGCAGAGTACCTCTATGTGACATCATGAAGTGAAGAGGCGAAGATTCTGTAGCAACATTTTGTGCTGTTCATGTGTCCGAAATATTTTTCCGTTATTTTAGAATTTCTATAATCTTGCGTGGTGATACCAACAAGCTACTTGAAATAAAAACAAAAAGGATATATAATTTCTTGAAAGTATTAACAGAATTTGTGTGACTTTAATATAAGTTTTTTTGGGGAAATAAATTTTAATATTCGGTCAGAGCAGAAGAATTAATTCTGATGTTACCAGTAATGGAAAAATAAATTACCTGGAGCTTCAATATAGGGTTCTAAGAGAGTTTTTTATTTACAGTGTAGTAAAAAATAAAAAAAAATTAGAACTAAAACATAATTGCACCTCGGCTAAGTTTTGGAATTCAAAGAAATTACTTCGTGGCTAGTCTAAGGATTAAAAAACAATCACGTTATGCCAAACTTCGTATTTCAAAAACGTTTCCGAATTTGTTGGTCGCAAAATTAAATAATTATAAAATAGTAAAAAAAAAAAATTACTGGTTTCAGATTATTTTTACATAAACATTTATATCATGTTACAGAAGTGTAGTATATCTTCAAAAAGTAGACAAAATACAAGATACTTGAACGTCCTTAACACATTTGTCAATCTTTGAGATTTTTCTGTAACGTACGTCTTCAGATAGATCAATAGGAATAGAACCATTTAGAAGCTACCACTGAGGTTTCCGAAATATTGTTCGTAAAATGTGCGAAATCTTGTAGTACTATTCATCAGTCTTCAGAAGTGCGTATTCCTTTGAGAGATAAGCATGCTACGAACACGTTCGCTTATTCCTTATTATAAAAGTGTTAATGAGACATGTTGCCGAGCACTTCAAACGTAAGTTAGCGGACAACTGAACCAACGGCAACTTGCTCGTTAAATCATTATTCTTGCATTAAAATTAAGAAATGATTCTGAACGAATGTATGTGACCGTGCGTGAAGTAGGTCGCCGATCGTACAGATTACGCAGTAATTTGTTGCTTATTTACACTTATGAAAAGTGTTGTTTACTTTCTTGAAACCACTTGTCACTAAACGAATTTACCTGTTATTTCATTAAAAGCTTTTATCTCGGGGTGCAATAAACCTGCGCTGCCTAATGGACTGTAGCCATAACGGTGAAATACACTGCTTTAATGGCACGGCGGATATTGAACGCATGGAAAGCATAAAATATAGTCACATAGCTATAAAGAAGCTCTCTATACATACTCACGTCACCGTGGGGCCGCGGTGCACATTGGCTAGAGCGCTCGCCTCTCGCCCTGGATAGCCGGGCTCGATTCCAGGCGGGGTTACTCCCGAATTCGCGCATGTGGGAATCTTGCCGGACGATGCAGCTGGTTGGCGAATTTTCGCGGGGATCTCCGGTGTCCCCCCCGCCCTTACATTCCGGCGCTGCTATGTACTCACCTCGCTTCACTCTTGTCTAATCAGAATACCTGTTCACTTCACTTCCATGTCGCCGGTTCAGAGGCAGGGTCCACGTGGATAAGAGAAGGTTGTGTAGCCGACCAAGATATTAAGTCTTTTATGTTCAAGTTATTGACTTACGCATGCATTTATATATTTAATATTATCACGTTGCTCTTTTACTGGCTAGACAAAATCTGAAGCAAAAATACTGTTTGGCAAACAGTTTCTGAGATATAAAAAAAAAAAAAACGGTAATGTAAGCATATACTAAATGTCGTGAAAAGAAGATTAAGTTTTTGGCAAGAATTTAACATGCAAATTTTTACTCTTTTATATCAAACGGCATGAGAAACTGGGTCCCTTAAATCATAATTTCTTTTTCAGCCTCTCACATCCCAGGGATGTGGAAAGGAAGATAATATTAGAGTGGATCGGAAGTAAAAGGATGAGGCACTGAACTTATTTGTTTTCCATCATGTAAAAGAGGCCGCCGTTGCAAGTAACTTCCGTTATTAATTAATAAATACCACGAATTATAAAAACTTCACTTAGAAGAGACAATGCATTGCAGACGTGGTTACTTACTTATTAACAAGTTAAAAGTTAAGTTNTATAAAAACTTCACTTAGAAGAGACAATGCATTGCAGACGTGGTTACTTACTTATTAACAAGTTAAAAGTTAAGTTGAAATGTTACTTATTAACAATATTTTTTATAACAAGTGGTTAGTTTTCCATCCAAATAACTACTAACTTAAACTATTTAGATAATTTCTAGAAAAGGAACTTATTTTTAAGGCAGTTAAAAGTTTATTTTATGGATACTTTTAAAATTCATGTTTTTTTTGTAAATATATAAGACATCACAATGTATTTGGATGCAATTTCGAAATACTTTATTTATGACTGAAAGCACAGTTTATATGTATTATCTGCAATTTTTATTTCTACCGCCTTATCTATGGTGTTTTGTTTTACGCGAGTATACAAAAGAAATAAAAAAAAAAACATTTAGTGGTTTCATATTTATTTCCCTCTGGTAAAATATTTCAACAGGTTTAACTTCTTATGCTGAAACAATTTTGTTTCATTATTTTTGCTAAAACCAAAATTTTCTTTTCAACAGAAGCTGCTTTGCTAACTTTCTCCCAGTTACTTTTCTTTCCCGGGCCCTGAATTTTAACTTAACTTGGCTACTTTTTTNCGAAATGTTACTTATTAACAATATTTTTTATAACAAGTCGTTAGTTTTCCATCCAAATAACTACTAACTTAAACAATTTAGATAATTTCTAGAAAAGGAACTTATTTTTAAGGCAGGTAAAAGTTTATTTTATGGATACTTTTAAAATTCATGTTTTTTTTTGTAAATATATAAGACATCACAATGTATTTGGATGCAATTTCGAAATACTTTATTTATGAGTGAAAGCTCAGTTTATATGTATTATCTGCAATTTTTATTTCTACCGCCTTATCTATGGTGTTTTGTTTTACGCGAGTATACAAAAGAAATAAAAAAAATACATTTAGTGGTTTCATATTTATTTCCCTCTGGTAAAATATTTCAACAGGTTTAACTTCTTATGCTGAAACAATTTTGTTTCATTATTTTTGCTAAAACCAAAATTTTCTTTTCAACAGAAGCTGCTTTGCTAACTTTCTCCCAGTTACTTTTCTTTCCCGGGCCCTGAATTTTAACTTAACTTGGCTACTTTTTTCTTCTAACTAGAATTTAATCAATATGTTTTTCCAGTCGCAAACTTTTGAGATAACTCAGTTACATTTTTGGCACACTAACATAATATTAATCTCAGTTGATTTTTAAACTAACTTACTCACGTCTGAAACATCGCGATGTTTTCTTTCATCTGGCGGAGGTTGTTTCCGCCTAGGCCACGCCATCGTCGCCATAATTGGTCGGATCCGCCGTAGGCCCGCAGCTAATTACACCGAGTCCCGCAATCCTGTCGTACGCTGCGCACACTTCTCCCCTCCAACCACTAATACTTCTTGTCACGCGAAATTAACACCGTGATACACGTCAGCCGACAGGGGCGAATCACCGGCGGCGGATTACGAACTTAAAGGCCTTATCTGATCATGCAATTGTTCGGCTGACAGTTACCTGCTTGCTATGAAACTCACAATGCCGGGCACACGATGCTGGGAAAACTAGACATGTTGATCCCTTTGGCCTGGAGGGGTGGTGGGGGGAGGAGACATATCCGTCAATTATAGTCAATCCGCAGTTTTTTCACACTTTTTAAATAAAAATCGAAAAATTACCACGCGTATGACGTGTTTGATTGTTTCCTAAATACGTCGTGTACACTTCTTTTGACATCAAATACCATATTTCTGATTAAATTTAACACTTTTTTATATCTCATCCATAAATTATAGTACTTGAGTAATAATTAATATGCATAAAAACACGGAGAAAATATGTGTTAGTATTGCCTGGTAAGAAATAGTTCTTATGCAAAATATCATTAAAGTGAGTGCGCACGAATGCGATGCGTTATCATTTGGTGTACCTTTCTAAGTTTCAGTTAAGCTTTGATTGTGTGAGGTGGAGGAACAGTCTGAAAGTAGAACTTCAGCAGGGCTTTAGAAACGTTGGAAGTAACCTTGAGTGGACTATAATTGACGAATGTCATAATTAATAATTTTATTTGTGTAACTACAAACGAAGGATGAAGTTACTTTAGTGTGCGCGGATTTAGTAAGAGCGATTTGGCGTTGCTTTAAGGATGCTGGGGAACGGGAAATTCGAGCGTCGTTTGCCAGGCGTAGCGGAATTAAAGCCAATTCACGGTTCCTTTCAACGTTTCCGAAACTCTGTTGAAGTTATACTTTCAGAATAATCATCTATCTCATGCAAGCACAGCTTAGCCAAGTTTAGAAAATTACGCCAGGGAGACAACACACCACATTCGTTCGCACTCGCTGTTATAATATTTTTCGTGAGAAACAATTTATTACTAGGCATTACCAACACACCTACTTTCTCCCGGATTTATTTCATATTAATAATAAATTAAGTTTTATAATCTATGGACAAAATATTATTAAAAGTTAAAATAAAAAAAAAAATTTTTTTATACTAACTGAAGTGTAAAACTCTTGACACACACGACGTATTTAGGAACCAACCAAGCATGTCATATCTNATCTGATCATGCAATTGTTCGGCTGACAGTTACCTGCTTGCTATGAAACTCACAATGCCGGGCACACGATGCTGGAAAAACTAGACATGTTGATCCCTTTGGCCTGGAGGGGTGGTGGGGGGAGGAGACATATCCGTCAATTATAGTCAATCCGCAGTTTTTTCACACTTTTTAAATAAAAATCGAAAAATTACCACGTGTATGACGTGTTTGATTGTTTCATAAATACGTCGTGTACACTTCTTTTAACATCAAATACCATATTTCTGATTAAATTTAACACTTTTTTATATTTCATCCATAAATTATAGTACTTGAGTAATAATTAATATGCATAAAAACACGGAGAAAATATGTGTTAGTATTGCCTGGTAAGAAATAGTTCTTATGCAAAATATCATTAAAGTGAGTGCGCACGAATGCGATGCGTTATCCTTTGGTGTACCTTTCAAAGTTTCAGTTAAGCTTTGATTGTGTGAGGCGGAGGAACAGTCTGAAAGTAGAACTTCAGCAGGGCTTTAGAAACGTTGGAAGTAACCTTGAGTGGACTATAATTGACGAATGTCATAATTAATAATTTTATTTGCGTAACTACAAACGAAGGATGAAGTTGCTTTAGTGTGCGCGGATTTAGTAAGAGCGATTTGGCGTTGCTTTAAGGATGCTGGGGAACGGAAAATTCGAGCGTCGTTTGCCAGGCGTAGCGGAATTAAAGCCAATTCACGGTTCCTTTCAACGTTTCCGAAACTCTGTTGAAGTTATACTTTCAGAATAATCATCCATCTCATGCAAGCACAGCTTAGCCAAGTTTAGAAAATTACGCCAGGGAGACAACACACCACATTCGTTCGCACTCGCTGTTATAATATTTTTCGTGAGAACAATTTATTACTAGGCATTACCAACACACCTACTTTCTCCCGGATTTATTTCATATTAATAATAAATTAAGTTTTATAATCTATGGACAAAATATTATTAAAAGTTAAAATAAAAAAAAAATTTTTTTTATACTAACTGAAGTGTAAAACTCTTGACACACACGACGTATTTAGGAACCAACCAAGCATGTCATATCTNTTTTTTTATACTAACTGAAGTGTAAAACTCTTGACACACACGACGTATTTAGGAACCAACCAAGCATGTCATATCTGGGGTGATTTTCCAAAGGTTATATACAAAACGTGTGAAAAAACCGTTGCTAGACTGTCACGATATTCTGATAGGCTGGTGACCGCTACAGTTCGTGCTGCGGAAACTTACAACCCCGTTATTGTTTTAACAACGTAAATCCACTATAAGCGGAAATGAGAATGACAACCGCACCGCCCGTCACCTAAAACATCATTATTTTATTATATTTTTTACCAAATACTGTTTAACTTGCAGACATTACTTACAACAACCCTTTCCTCGTATGCAAATTATATCGCCGCATATAGTTTGCAGTAAGGCAATTTACAATCACAATTTTAGTGTTTATGAGATGCACATCAAGTAATAAAAAGTAACTCACCGGAGTGATAAAATTTACATTGAAACAAGATGCTATTTGTTACTTCAAAAAATCTTTAAAATTATGCTATAAATATATTTTTCACGAAGTTTAAAAACTGTTTAACATAACAAAATTGTGCAAAATTTGAATTCTGGCTGTTTATTACAATTTTTTATCAAATAAATTTTGCTGACAATACCATAAAGTAATTTAACGCTAGACATTTAATTTATTCTTGTTAAATTGCATGTCAATATTTTCGTTTATTTGATTTGTACATCCCGAAACCACAAAATTTGGTAATTTGACATGCCATAGTCCAAAACTATGCATTGTGATTTTCTTATGAGAGGAAAAAGTACTGACAAGTAATGTCAATCAGTTAAACGAATTTCGTACAAATATAAAATAACGCATTTTCTTGGTGACCTGCACTCGTAAGAGACAAGGTCTTCATCGCCAACGAGGGTGATTCGAATTGAAAATGAGCAGGGACGAAATGTAAAGAAACATCCACCACATTTCCAATATTAGACAGCCGAGAACGGGGACTAGTTGGAGGCCTGATCAATACACTGTCTCGGCGCTGGTTGCATACACACATGAAGCTATGCAGCCGGGTTCAGACTGACAGTGACCGAAATGCAACATACACAACAAGTATACTCAGCGAATATCTTTACTGGCATTAGTTACACGTTGGAAGTCTCACACATTAAGTTCAAATGGGCCCCATCTGTCTGTAAGCAGGCCGCGGCACGGTGCACCACTGGCGTTCTGCATGCTTGCGGTTTCATTTCGTAGTTGAGTGGAAGCGTCACTGATCGCCCATATCAACTGGTCTTGAGTGTCTGGTTTCCGTCCGCTGTGCGCCCCACTCTTCAGGCAGCCCCAGAAGGAAAGGTCCAATGGTGAGAGGTCAGGAGACCGTGGCGGCCATGGGACTGGGTCACCTCTAACCTATCCACCTGCGCGGATACTCTGAGTTCAAGGATGCAGTCACAGTCCTGCCGAATCGTGGTGGTGCCCCATACTGCTGCAACCACATGCCACGTCGCACTGCTAACAACACGTCTGACAATAATAGTGGTAGTGTGGTTTCCAGAGAGTGTCTATTAAGGGGCATTGAGAGTGCCCTGTATGAAATGTGGTTCAATTGAGAATATAGCCATGTAACCAACATCGCACATTCAGTACAGCACGTAATTCCGCGTGTTTTGTTTATTTTATTTCCATCACTGTCACTCCGAAACGGGGCTGCATACCCGGCATGTGTACAAAACGTTTTTTGTTGATAACAATATCTAAAACACGCTGGCAAAATCTGTCGATTTCGTCGGGGCACGTCCTGCAGGTGTGTTGAAAGTGTACGTACATGATTATACAGGATAAATGTACAAAACTCGGGGAGGCGAAGTTATTTATTTTTCGAAGCAAAATTCGTCATATGATTATGGATACATTCCTGTTCCTTAGACATCGCAATGTTCATTTGCTAGCAGCTTGACGGCGAGTTAATAGAGGGTAGCAATTGTAAGCGTAATGACTTGGCAGAAGTGATTTGGGAAATTTATGATAACGTACCATACAAATGCTTCCAGATTATGTACTCATAACTTGTGGTGGATGCGTTTACCCAAGTCAAGGAAAATTTTTAAAATAACCTCGGTCAAGGCAACTTACCATACTGTATCACACGTTTACAAATATGTTTATCTGGTTTCTGGCGTTTTGGAAATCCAGTTGTAATATTTACCACTTTTCCGTCTGTATCGCATCTGCAAGAAAACTGTTCTTAAAAACCTATTACATTCTTAAATTTTATTCACTTTTACCTATCCTCAGCCACAGTTTCCATTTGCTATGTTACGCTGTTCGCGGTTCACTAAACACATGTGAAATGAATCTTTACATACATGTTCATGGTCAGGAATGGTTTTTGAACATTTAGTTTCGTCGTTGATCTGTGTTCCAGTTTTCTTTCCCGCGACTGGGGAAGTTGCGGGACACCGAAATCTAATTTAGAGCAGGCAATGCATTGCTGTGTATGTCGAGCTGGCAATTTGCGGAGGAAACTGGCTGCCCGGGAGTTCAGTGTTTGACTTCCGTGAGTCGTGCAGTTTTAGCTGGCGTGACGCGGCCCAGCCTATATGTGTGCTCGAGGCTACTGGCCAGTCCCCGAGTTCACCGGCCGGGGTCTTGCAACCCGGCAGTTGTGCGTGGCGGGGTGTGGGAACAGGCGTTAGTGGGAGTTCAAGGAGAGTCGTTGACCAGGCACCAGCCAGTGTGGGCGCTCGAGTGCTGGTTTAAGTACGGACGTCGTTTAAGCCTAGGTCGCGGTAGTTAATTTCGAAATCTTTGTGTACGCCGCGAAGACGTGGAGATTAGTGCATGAGCGCGGGAATGGCGAAATCACAGTGTAGTGATTAGTGCGATGTGTGATCGCTCCAGCCATTGGAGTACCCCCCTTCTCGAGTGCTGAGAGGGGCAGTTATGGTCAGCGTGGAACTAAAAAATACAGTAAGGTAGTAACTGGTTAGGTTTACATTACTTTAAGTCCCTTTAAAGTAGACGCACAGCTTAAGTTATGTTGTTAAGATTATTCTATACGGCCTGCGCTGGCAACGGCACTCGTGATTAAAGGTACTCAGGCTAAGTGATAATCAGTAATACTCGGCTTTAATTAATGTTTTGTACAGTATAATAATAAGAAATTGATGTTTAAACAATCTGGTGATCGTTAATGTGATAAATGTAGTCAATGTGTTATTCAAAGCTTTAAGCCAATTAAACAGGAATTTACATTGAAGTTGAGTAGCGTAAATTATTTTATGGTTTCAGAGCGCTACCCTCTCCCCCTTTAAGAATGATAATTTTTTAACTAAGAAACTCCCACAAAAATCTCTCGTATGAATGTGAGCTAGGTATGAATTTGCCAAGCGAGTGCTAAAAGGAGCTACGTCCCTACCCCAAGTTTGCTACGATGTGGGTTTGCTGACATGGAAATGATAAAGGGGAAGCAGCCTGCTTCCTGACCATATATTAAGGTAGAAACAGATTAATTTTTCCCTAGTAAAGTTGGAAATGGCATAGGAAAAGTGGTTTTATGTCGTTACATCTTACTAAATGTGAAATGCGGAAATAAGTGATACAAGATCTAGGGTTGTTGAACCCATGTGAAAAAATTTCTGATGTAGTCTACTAGTAAAAAAGTTATGTCTATAAAAGTTTCACATTGTTACTTGGTCAACGCGTTACTAATAATCATGAAATATAAGGTACCATTAACATTATCACATGGCTTAAGGATGCTCCGTAAGCTAAAAAAAATTGGAGTTAAATTGCTTATTAACCTTGAACAGACAATACAAGATTATGAAGGTAACAGTTTAGCACAGTACCGTTTTAACTCCTTCTGCTTGAATACTGCGGATTCCTTCTGAATCACCAGATATATGAGACATTGCCTTTACGCGAAAAAATTCAAATGTTGGTTAGGATCCAACGTGAAATGCTCAATTCTTCAACTCATATGTCGGTACCGGCTGTCATCCGTGTGTTGAGTATTGACCCCTGATTTTAGCGAAGAGATTTCATTGACAATTTTACTTCAGATAACTCTAATTAAAATCAACTTTCGTGAATTACTTAATTTAAATGTGGCGCGCTTTAGGTATCTGGCCGCGAATCACAGACGTTCAGTTTTAGAGCAGCCAAGTTTTGACCAGCCTAGTACAGTCACAGAAGTCTTGTCACGAAAATACGAGGCCAATAACTGAAATAAAGCTGTAGTATACTTATATACGCAAGCACATAGGATATTGAACTCTTAGACTGCGCGGCAAAATTTTCGAGTGTGTCAGATATCCCTAGTGGTAAAGTACATATAGCCAAGTGAGATTCCCGCTATTTGTGAACGGCTAATGTATGATTCCCCTGCAGACATGCTGCGTTAAAAATGTATTATCAATNAGACATGCTGCGTTAAAAATGTATTATCAATTCATTAGCAAGGACCTTATTTAAAAACAAACTAATCTCACGGCGGAATTAATTGGCTCTTCTATAAATACACCACAAATTTTTTTTGTAATTTATAAAAAAAATTTGTCTTTAGCTTCGTGTATTTTAAGGTAAAAACTGAAAGGAGTAATTCTAGTGAAAAAAAAGGCAGNATTCATTAGCAAGGACCTTATTTAAAAACAAACTAATCTCACGGCGGAATTAATTGGCTCTTCTATAAATACACCAGAAATTTTTTTTGTAATTTATAAAAAAAATTTGTCTTTAGCTTCGTGTATTTTAAGGTAAAAACTGAAAGGAGTAATTCTAGTGAAAAAAAAGGCTGCGTTTTAACCTATTAGTAAGGGTAGTGAGTGAATTTTAGTGAAGAGATTTCAAGACAAGATATATTTCAAAAAACTGTAGGGTCGTTTACGTATCTTGGTTGGCTGAATTACTTTATGACACTTGTTTACTGTCTCCACACGAATCGCATAGGAGCCGTGCCGATGTTGCCGAATCCTGAGTCGCTCGGTTAAATATGAAAACCCCTTCTCAAGCAGACAGCAACCAATGGCAATAGACAAACTGATGTTCGGGGCTTATAGTTTTGAAGTCTACCACGTACTCTTTTTTTTCCGCGAAAAATCACTAGTTCTACGTATTAGCAAATAGGCAATACTAAAAATTGGTGAACTACTTATTATGTTTTTCGTACATATACGAAAAAGGACTGGGGTGACGTAGTTTGTATGAACGCCAGCATGTGAAACGTGGCATTGTAGGTTCGAGGCTGCTATGTAATCATGAATGGGTGTACATTAGGCGTATATTCTGTTTATTATACAATTTAACCTGCCTCCATATATTCACCTACTGGCATAATGCTGAAGCGTTGATAAAAGAAATGAAATACGCTGGAAATTTTTTATCTATTGCTAGGGCCACCTGTTTTTACGAAAAACTGCACGCGGAGACTATACTTCAATGTCATTTGTGCACACTTTCAGCCTCCATTTTGCTATTGGCCACTTGTCTTTGTGTGGAGACAGTATGTTACATGAGTGAGCCGAGCAGAATTAAGTTTCTTCGATTCTGACTGCCCGTGATTTGGGTGCAGACAGATAAGACGCGTAACACTTAAAAAGGTTCAATCACGAAAGCGCTTCTGAAAGAAAGTACGTCGAAATACCACTTGTTCTAAAATATTTTTTGCAAAAAAATAGTTGCGCCTACTTGCTGTATATCTCGGTAACGTAAATACACATTAAATCTCTAATAATTTGACGCTAGGCTGTGTACGCCCCACAGTTGGGAGACAATTTAACTTGACGTATGATACACTAACTAGCGTTGCGCCCCACGTCCGGGCGCCACTTTAACTTGACGTATGATACACTAACTAGCGTTGCGCCCCACGTCCGGGCGCCACTTTAACTTGACGTATGTAGGCCCCACAGTTGTGCGCCAAATTAACTTGATGTATGATACACTAACTAGCGTTGCGCCCCACGTCCGGGCGCCACTTTAACTTGACGTATGTAGGCCCCACAGTTGTGCGCCAAATTAACTTGATGTATGATACACTAACTAGCGTTGCGCCCCACGTCCGGGCGCCACTTTAACTTGACGTATGTAGGCCCCACAGTTGTGCGCCAAATTAACTTGATGTATGATACACTAACTAGCGTTGCGCCCCACGTCCGGGCGCCACTTTAACTTGACGTATGTAGGCCCCACAGTTGTGCGCCAAATTAACTTGATGTATGATACACTAACTAGCGTTGCGCCCCACGTCCGGGCGCCACTTTAACTTGACGTATGTAGGCCCCACAGTTGTGCGCCAAATTAACTTGATGTATGATACACTAACTAGCGTTGCGCCCCACGTCCGGGCGCCACTTTAACTTGACGTATGTAGGCCCCACAGTTGTGCGCCAAATTAACTTGATGTATGATACACTAACTAGCGTTGCGCCCCACGTCCGGGCGCCACTTTAACTTGACGTATGTAGGCCCCACAGTTGTGCGCCAAATTAACTTGATGTATGATACACTAACTAGCGTTGCGCCCCACGTCCGGGCGCCACTTTAACTTGACGTATGTAGGCCCCACAGTTGTGCGCCAAATTAACTTGATGTATGATACACTAACTAGCGTTGCGCCCCACGTCCGGGCGCCACTTTAACTTGACGTATGTAGGCCCCACAGTTGTGCGCCAAATTAACTTGATGTATGATACACTAACTAGCGTTGCGCCCCACGTCCGGGCGCCACTTTAACTTGACGTATGTAGGCCCCACAGTTGTGCGCCAAATTAACTTGATGTATGATACACTAACTAGCGTTGCGCCCCACGTCCGGGCGCCACTTTAACTTGACGTATGTAGGCCCCACAGTTGTGCGCCAAATTAACTTGATGTATGATACACTAACTAGCGTTGCGCCCCACGTCCGGGCGCCACTTTAACTTGACGTATGTAGGCCCCA
>NQII01004513.1:172666-189388 GCA_002778355.1 Clitarchus hookeri
TCGCTCTAAAATTCCTAAACCGTCACACGACAAATTATACTTTTTTTTTGCTACCCTGAGTGTTTTAGCAGTATAAGAAACAGGACTATTTCAAGTAATATACCAACATTATTACCAACGAATGGAATGCCAAAAGCAAGTGATGCTGACATATTTGACGCCAATACACGTGAATTGTAAGTTTGCTTGATGAGTCCTCTATACCTCCAAAGACTTTTCTATGACTTCACGACTAAGCGTTGTAGTATTTTTCATAGTGATACTTATGAGTTACCCAGGCTGAATGTGAGAAGGGAGGAATAAATTACTTGATGGAGATTTTTGGACATTCGCCATTGCGATGCAGATGTCTGTCATGGAAAAACAATCCTGAACACGAACAAAATACTTAAAAAAATGTAAAGAAACATATGGACGAGAAAATTAATATATTTATACATCAACAGAAATCTCCAAGAGGGAATAGAGTAAAAAAAAAACAGGTCAGCAACTTGTAACGAAAACTATATGTATATATATATATATATATATATATACATACACACACACACACAAGAAAAAAACACATACAAAACAAAAAACAACACATAACAACACAGGATAGAAACCTGCTTTAAAAATAGGACCACACTGACAAAATATGTAGGAACAAAATGGGACAACACAACAGATAAACGCACTCGAACATAGCAGTTTTATGAGACAACACAGAATGCAAACCAGGTCAAGAATATATATGAACAAAGCCAGAAAATTCCATGAAGGAATCGAGTCAAATAAAACAGGACAGTAAGCTTAATGCGAAAAAATAATTAACTATATATAATATATATATATATATACACACACACACACACACGAAAAACTATACACGACCAGGAGGATGATTCGTTTCACAGTACAATACATGTTCCTACCACCTACGAAAAGCGTAACGACATATGTATTTTCTCTTACCTAATGCCATTCCTACCGACTTGTGTAATTTTGCCGTCCGTGCTGTTATTATTGAGATCAATGCCACAGTCACCATGACTATCACTGCAAGACTGTTTGACAATAAGGCTACAAAAATAAATTTCTATGAGTCATCAATGTTCCTGTACATAGCTTGGTGAGTCTTAACCTGTTTGCACTAGTTTTTGCCGGTTATCCATGGTAATACTATGTATTGCAAGATTTGTTAGCGTAAGAATATCATATACCGATTTACGTAATTACTAGCTACTGGAGATTTCACCATAATTCAAATATATTCTTTGGGACAGAGATCAAAATGATACGTTGACAATCTGATAGCTTGTAATCGTGGACGCCAAAGATGTTGTCAGTGACATATAACAAGGGATCGTGATTTAACTTCACTTGCTATAGCAACTCACACTTTTTTTTCTATATTTGATAATTAACAGTGCTGCATAAATAAAACCTTTCTCGCCTACTGCATCAGCTATAATCAATTTCTTTCCTGCTCTTCATATATTTTATATATCAGGAGCGTCTTCAAATTTCCATTTGCTTTCAGTGTAGTCAGGATGAATTGATATTAAACTGAAGAGCCAAAAAAACTGGCACAGCAACTACCTCTATTACTATTGTTATTCTCAGCGAGCGCAATGTATAATGTCTATCTCATTTCTAATTTAAGTACTTAACAATTTTCTATATTGGTTCCAGTCACTTAATTATTTACACATATTCGATCTGTATAAGGCCATCTTTCCGAATGTCTATAACTCACGCAACCAGTTCAATGGTCCCGCCCGTCAGTCTCACTCTTCACTGTACCGATGCTCGCAGTCTGCAGACTTCACTCTCACCACCACTCGACGCTCTGCTGTCTTGTTGCTTCGTTGTCTTCAAACACCCGGTGCTTAAGGTCGTACAACCCTCCAAACTCTAGACTGTCGGCTCGGAGGCTCGTCGCTGCTTAAGTTGTCTCCCCGCACCTCGAGTCTCGCTGAGAGACTGGGGCAATGACCAGAACATTCTTGCAAAGATTACACGATAAATTCAATCCTCTCATGTTCGCTTGATTCATGTCAAACAAAACGAAAGAAATGAGAAAATCATTATCACGTAAAATCGTTCTTGTCATTTGAAAAGAGAACCTGTTTTCACAAGTACTTTTGAAGCAGATATGACTTTAATATAAAGTTATTTATTTGTCTATTTGTCATGCGGGTTATTTCTTTATTGGCATTAGCTCTCTGATACTCAAAATTTTATTAGTGACAATTCCACAATTTCCTTTTTTTTATATAACCGTATATTATATATATATATATCATTGCATTAAATACGCGAGAGCCAACAGGAAGATTCCTTCCCCGTTTATATCCAATAAAGTGTAGATTTATGACGGAAAAAAATAATTGTATTATTTCATCACATATACAATATGTGTGATATTATTCTCAAATAAGTGTTCACAAGTCAATCATATCGCAGACAGCTGTATCNAACCTGTTTTCACAAGTACTTTTGAAGCAGATATGACTTTAATATAAAGTTATTTATTTGTCTATTTGTCATGCGTGTTATTTCTTTATTGGCATTAGCTCTCTGATACTCAAAATTTTATTAGTGACAATTCCACAATTTCCTTTTTTTTATATAACCGTATATTATATATATATCATTGCATAAAATACGCGAGAGCCAACAGGAAGATTCCTTCCCCGTTTATATCCAATAAAGTGTAGATTTATGATGGAAAAAAATAATTGTATTATTCCATCACATATACAATATGTGTGATATTATTCTCAAATAAGTGTTCACAAGTCAATCATATCGCAGACAGCTGTATAAGATAAATTATTGGTTTAGGAGCAAAGCTAGGTAGTGTTAAAAAAAAAAAAAAAAAAAAAAAAAAAAAAAAAAAAAAACTTTAAGTTGTGTCATCATTTGTTGAAAAATGTTCCTTCAAATGATAATCTGTGCAAGAAATGTGTATACGTAAAACTTATTAAGTCTTATAATATAAAAAGTAATGCTGATAGTAGGTAAGATATTTTACATTATGTTTATGTTCGTTGTTTGTTTATACTCGTGGTTTTGAAAAATTCTTTGTTATTTACAGCATTGTTTGTGTATATTTTTTTGCATGTCATCCAACTACTGACAGACAAGTGAAACGTAATACACGCATGTCATCTTTTAATTGGATATTAATGCCACATTGTATTTTATCGTCACAATATATGATTTTATTGAAATCAACTTTTTCTTCACTGAATATTTATTTTAGTTATAACATTTATGCCTAATTATTCACAGTCGATTTCGAATCATCTCCTAATATGTAATCATTTTTAACAGTATCAGTACAAGTTCACTATTTATTTTTACTGAAGTTCACTTAGATTGATGTCACAAACAGTAAGGAGTACATTATGGTATACCAAAATATGTTCACGTGTCCTCGGAAAATTTAGGATTACTAAACGTTGTGCAATTGAATCCATTTTAATATTTAAAAGAAAATCATGTAGCTAACAGTTTTGTATAGTTGCATGAGATGTGAGCATTTAAACGTTCCACAAACATTAATTACATCTCATTTCGGGACAGCATATCTTATTGGCTTTCCTCTCATTTCTGACACAAAAAGCACAAAAACCATAAATTGCTCTCCCGAACAACTCAGAATGTTATACTATTAACTTAAGTGTTTATACAGTTCTCAAAGATTTAAAATTCTTATTATAATACCAATACATTCTAATTCTTATTGTAGATTTAAAATGTGTGTATAATTCCGTTCTTTTCCTACGCAGTAAGTTACCTTTGGCAATGGCTCTTTCCTTTTAAAGAAAAGTACAAATAGTAAAAGAGCGCAGTTCCCTATAGAGACATTATCTTCAAAAGGAGGAAATAAAATTTCATTATGGTCCTTAATGTCTCAGGATGATCACCTGCAGAAAAAAACAAAAAGAGGGAAGTTATTACGTATTTTACGTTAAAACAGCAGATCCGATATTCGAAAAGTGACGACAAAAAGGAAGTTTAACAAAGCGCAGAGGTCATATATTAGTTAAAATATTAAAAACTACAATTGTACGTTGATATATATTTTTATGCATTATACGTCAGTGAATATTCTTTTTATATAATTTCACGCTATAAAAATAAACAATTACGATTAAATATCACAGTATAATAAGCTGATATGCATAGCTTATCTTGCGAAGTCTGAATTGAGAGAGCGAAGGAGAGAGTCAAGGCCAGACGCGTGACCCGAGAGGTGCGAAGAGGTTTACAAAGGCGAGCCACCGCGTGTGACAGATAAAAACCTATCGCTCGCGCGCTCCCGAACATGAGAGGATTGAATTTATCGTGTAATCATTGCAAGAATGCTCTGGTCATTGCCCCAGCCAGTCTCTCAGCGAGATTCGGGGTGCGGGGAACTTTCTAGATCAGGCCAGCGAGGCCACTTAAGACACGACGGGCCTCCTAGCCGACAGTCTAGAGTTTGGAGTGTTGTACGGCCGTAAGCACCAGGTGTTTGAAGACAACGAAGCAACAAGACAGCAGAGCGTCGAGTGGCGTTGAGAGTGAAGTCTGCAAACTGCGAGTGTACAGTGGAGAGTGAGNGACTGCGAGCATCGGTACAGTGAAGAGTGAGACTGACGGGCGGTACCATTGAACTTGTTGCGTGAGTGATAGACATTCGGAATGATGGCAATATACAGATTGAAAATGTGTAAATAATTAAGTGACTATAATCAATATAGAAAATTGTTAAGAACTTAAATTAGAATTGAGGTAGACATTAAACATTGCGCTTGCTGAGAAAAACCAGAGTAACAGAGGATACCGGTAGTATAATGTTGTAAATAATAGCTACGTGAATAAATTAAAAATCAATTTTAGTTCTTTAATTTTATTCTGACTTTCATCCCTTACGAACTCGGATAGGCCCCTGGCGTCCTGTTACAATACATTTGCTTGTGTACAGTTTTTATAGATTNTAAGCACCAGGTGTTTGAAGACAACGAAGCAACAAGACAGCAGAGCGTCGAGTGGCGTTGAGAGTGAAGTCTGCAAACTGCGAGTGTACAGTGGAGAGTGAGACTGACGGGCGGTACCATTGAACTGGTTGCGTGAGTGATAGACATTCGGAATGATGGCAATATACAGATTGAAAATGTGTAAATAATTAAGTGTCTATAATCAATATAGAAAATTGTTAAGAACTTAAATTAGAATTGAGGTAGACATTAAACATTGCGCTTGCTGAGAAAAACCAGAGTAACAGAGGATACCGGTAGTATAATGTTGTAAATAATAGCTACGTGAATAAATTAAAAATCAAATTTAGTTCTTTAATGTTATTCTGACCTTCATCCCTTACGAACTCGGATAGGCCCCTGGCGTCCTGTTACAATACATTTGCTTGTGTACAGTTTTTATAGATTNTTCATCCCTTACGAACTCGGATAGGCCCCTGGCGTCCTGTTACAATACATTTGCTTGTGTACAGTTTTTATAGATTAAGCTTATTTTCACGTAATTCTCCATTACAACTATTCGTCGAAGTTTCCTACATATACAACATTGCATTGGTAGTGGATTTACTTATGTACACCGTACACAACAGCAAACAGCGTTGAATAGAAGTCCCCCGTGTGGCGGGAAACCACTACAGTTTCAAACGAAATAATTGTTCGTTTTAGCCCCTAAATTATTAAATTTATCTATATATGAAAAGTTTTAAGTTATCTAACAAGGAACAGGATATTATAGAACCGAGCTGGGCCCTAGTGGAGAAATTGTACGCCTGCGTCATTGCGCCTCATTCATAGACGGTTTTTGTTTTGGCTTTCTTATGAACACAATATTACATTTCGTTTACATACACCGAAATATTAAACTTTTAGCGTAAATGAGGGATTTGTTTCCAGTGAGCACAACTATTTTCAGGTTTATAATTTTAACTGGCCCTTTTTGATCTCAAGGAGGCAAGGAAACCCTCTCTCCGGATCCAGACATGCATGCTACCCTTGTCAACAAACGTTATGAAAAGTTGAGTTTTATGTTTTAAAAACGCATACTTCTTGGCTCTGAAGTCGCTTACCCATATGAAGTGCCGAGGCTCTGGGTTTGAGTTCCGATACGGCGTAGTGTTACTACTTTTGATGATTGGTAAATTTTCAAATTCAGTATTTACAGCTAACTAAATTTATGTTTACTACCCTACTTATACATTTTAAATTCTCACGTTCAATTGAGAACCGATAAATAAATTATGTCGTACTCGACGTTACTGATTATGAAATTATATGACAGTCTTGACAGCAAATACTTTCTATCGCATGTAAAATANTGTCGTACTCGACGTTACTGATTATGAAATTATATGACAGTCTTGACAGCAAATACTTTCTATCGCATGTAAAATGATTTTCTGTTTTCAGCTCTCTTTTCACACTTGGAAAGTCAAACTATAAATAAGATTTTTGTGCAACTTGACCTTAGTATAATTGTCACCATGACGGTAATTTTTCAGTTGAACCTATCTTTAAAATCNAGATTTTTGTGCAACTTGACCTTAGTATAATTGTCACCATGACGGTAATTTTTCAGTTGAACCTATCTTTAAAATCATCAGCATATCACAATATATTCTTAGCTTGTTGGAAGAACGAGCAACTTTTAAAAAAATTAATGACGGAGGAAGAAAATCACGCACTAAATATAGAAAATTAGATATAATTACAGTCACTTAAAACGGACAAACTGGGAATCAATGACAGCTGACTGATCATAGCAGTAGCTGAATTTGAGTGGAAAAACGGATTAAATCAGCTGAATTTCAGTGGATCGCATAACTACAACTCCATCAGTTCATTCCACTGAATTCGCCAGCGGGTAGCAGCTGTTTGTATTTCAGTGACTAGNCGCATAACTACAACTCCATCAGTTCATTCCACTGAATTCGCCAGCGGGTAGCAGCTGTTTGTATTTCAGTGACTAGATTTCGAGTGAGTGGTGTTACTAATTCAGTTGAAGAATGTTGGAACCTTTGCTACGAGTATATGTACATTGCCATTTATTATTATCAGACGGTATCACAAGTGTGATATGATGAAAACATTTAAGACTATCCTTTTAAATGCATTTTTAAAGGCCATCTTTACACAGTACGATGAGATGCACGGTTCATTTAAATACCCNCGCATAACTACAACTCCATCAGTTCATTCCACTGAATTCGCCAGCGGGTAGCAGCTGTTTGTATTTCAGTGACTATATTTCGAGTGAGTGGTGTTACTAATTCAGTTGAAGAATGTTGGAACCTTTGCTACGAGTATATGTACATTGCCATTTATTATTATCAGACGGTATCACAAGTGTGATATGATGAAAACATTTAAGACTATCATTTTAAATGCATTTTTAAAGGCCATCTTTACACAGTACGATGAGATGCACGGTTCATTTAAATACCCCCCCCCCCCTTGCTGTATTCTATATTCTATCGCGTGCGGCTTGCATGTAAGACCTTGCTGCTCGCAGATTTATTAAAGTGGGGGACGTGGAAGCAGGATAATGAGATACGAGTTAGGAATAGAAATTACGGATAAGGGGAGGCCAGCATGATAATAATTACCCCGTTTGTCTCCCGAGTCGCGACAAAGAGCAGACGTTATATCAGCGAGCAGGGCGGAACATAAGGCAGAAACAATGGGGGGTTAGGCCTCGCCGAAGGAAGACGAGAGATAAAAGTAGCTCGGATGCCCTGGAGAGAGTTTTGTTCTTATGGGACAGAGTTTGCTACGAGGGGAAGGAGGGGGGGAGAGGCTGTGTCAGGGATAAGGATTGCCCGACGTATAACGTGCCACACTGATGGAACACCACGTATCTTCTTTTTTCTGCCGGGCGCAGAATTACACTACACTGGGGGCAAGGGAACAGCACTGCTTAAACTTATCATCTCCGCTCCTAAGTTCACTTACAAAGATTTAATTTTTACAAGACTTTTACTAGCGGAGAGCTCAAGTAAGTTGTTACTGAAAATAAGCCTTTATATTTAGCACACGGTATTTTGACAACTATCTGAAATTACTGCTTTCTGCTTATCATGTATAATTCCGTTACACTTGAACATTAACGATGCCTAGGACCTAACATTAGTCTGCATAAGTGAGAAAGGGAAATTGTGAAGTCACTAAGAAACGTTAATATTTTACTATACCTTCAATATTTTATCTACCGTGCGCGTAAATATTTATGCGTTTTCTGGTTGTCACCAATAATGTAAACATCCAATTNATATTTTATCTACCGTGCGCGTAAATATTTATGCGTTTTCTGGTTGTCACCAATAATGTAAACATCCAATTTCTAATAAAAATTTAATACATAGTTATAATTTTCTTAATTCTATTCCATCATTGCTTAATACACTCCACTCAACCTTTACAAGTATGCGAAGAAAGTTTGATCACAGAAATGTACATTGTTAAACCAGAACTGCCTTTATAGTTTGATGTACGCAACCGACGTAACACAACTGTGGTGCGGATAGGCAGACCTGCGGGACGATTACGAACATTCCCTATCGTAAGTATTTGTTCGTAGAGAAGTGGATTCATCTTGAACGTAATATAAGCATTACGATGTACGTATTTTGCGTTGCAGTTACAAGAATTTCAGGATATCACGACGCCACAGTGAACGTAAATAGGTATATAGTTCAGTTCGTGGTGAACATCGCATCTGCATTGCGGTCCCTTCCACAAGGAAATTGCCGTTAGATTGCACATTCGTTTGAGAACTGAAGTCTTGTAATGATACAATACCTTAAATTTTGTATTGTACTGGTAAGTGAGTGGAGATATTTGGGTTGCTCTTAACATCAAGGTCTTGAGAGCCGATGAAGGTTAAGCGAGGTGAGTGTGGAGCAGCACCGAATGCAAGAGCGGGGAAAACTATATAACCCCGAGAAAACCCGTTGACCAGCGGAATGGTCTGGCACGATTTCCACGTGCGAAAATCCGGGGGCGATACCGCCGTGAATCAAACACGGTTCTCAATGGTGGGAGGCGAGTAGTCTAACCACTACTCCACCGTGGCCCCTTTTATTGCAGTGGTGCCGGGTATGCTTCTTGCGACCAGTTAATGTGTGCTTGGTGATATTAGAACACATAATCAATATGCTTGGTGATGTTAATCAAGCAAACAGCATGAAACTTTCAGAAATCAGTTAACACACATGNAACACATAATCAATATGCTTGGTGATGTTAATCAAGCAAACAGCATGAAACTTTCAGAAATCAGTTAACACACATGCAAAACTCTCAAAACACTGGACACTGATTATTTACGGTGCAGAACTGTGCCCGTCAGTATCATGCATGTTTTAATGGCTTGGACAGACCTTAATTCGGCAGTNATTATTTACGGTGCAGAACTGTGCCCGTCAGTATCATGCATGTTTTAATGGCTTGGACAGACCTTAATTCGGCAGTATACCTGAACGTGCCTTCACAGTAATATTCTACATAAACAGGCCAGTAGATAGCAGATTGTAGCAATCGGGATGCCGTTGCGAAGAGTCCTTGTTTTAAGAATCGCGAAGGACCACCTCCATCAGACTAAGAACCAGGTGATTATTGCGAGATGTCCCGACAATAGAGGGCTCCGTAACACCTCCTGCGGGGTTGGTTTTCGCTGTGACGCAAGGCTCGGAAGATGTTATAGAATGGGGCCCGAGAATTGATGTACTGACCTACGTAACTGGTATATCCAAATCATCTTTCGACATCAGATTTAAGGTTGCGCTTTTCAATTTAACTGTGTTACAGAAAGTGACTCATTTAAAAAGCTTCATACATTTTTCATTTTCGAAATAGTTAATTTAATAATAATATATTATTATATTGCATGCGTCGTTAATTCTACTTACAAGTCCTTCAATATAAAGTGCAATTTTCGATATAAATACATCAAAATAAAGTAATTAACAACAATGTGCAGCATGTCCACGAACCGTGGCTGAAAGGGTTGAAAACCACCAAAATTACATTTTAGTACATTATTTAAACTCTAGCAATTTAAGGAAATACACAAAAAAAACATTATGGTTTCAGTTTTCAGTCAGTTAATTAGAGAGAGAGAGAGAGCGAGAGAGAGAGAGAGAGAGAGAGAGAGTTATCAGTCATTCGTGTTTTTAGTTTTCAGTTAATCAGCCAGTATTTTTCAGAGTTTGAGAGAGTTCTCAGCAGAGCCAGAGAGTTTTCAGTTAGCGAAAGAGTAGAATTGTAGGCAGTCAGTGTCTTCGGGTCAGAGGTTTAATATCTCCGGGTGGTAGGACCCGCCATGTGTCAGCTTAGCTGAGTCTGCGTAGGGTGTGGAGTGGGCTCGGTTGAGCGACGTGGTTTTCGTTTAAGTAAAAAAGCCGTATAGTAATTGCACTGCCTACATAACCTTCCTGCCCTCTGTAAGGCAGTTCGCTGCCTAAGGACTCTGCCTATCCGTGGCGACGTGGCGCACGACCCGGTTGCGTCCGACTGGACAGTGCGCGCCTGCTAGGCAGCGCGGCTCTCTCCCCAGCCTGTGGTTGCGCGGCCATGGTCGCCTGCCCGGGACGACCATCGTTAACACCGGCCGAAGACTTCCCCAGCACCCCCTCCTTTCTTTCCTTTTGACCAACCCAACCATTCGGTCGATTCCCTGAACCCATCGTCGACGACGTGCCAGGCGCTCGCAGGCGGAGCGTAGACCGCGGCACCTCCCGGCCCAGGCACAACTCGGCTCCCCGACGAGCGCACCCCTGGACGAGGTCCCCTGCGTTCTAACAAGGGAATACACGGATATGACGGAGGCGGGATTCGACAGGGAAGTAAGCGACCTGCTACCCACCATCCTAGAGGACACGCCATTCCATCTACCTCCATTTTACTGTTCCTGTTATTGCTTCTTGTAAAGGGTCATACTGTAAATGAAAAGCATATAAAATCAAAAAATCAATCAATCATTCCATGTACCAGCCCCGTTGGTCGATGCTGTGCCAGTGAATCAGCAACATTACCGTGACCAAGGAATACACCCCTGCTTTCGCCAGCCCCATTGTCGCCGCATAGGAAGTGATGCTGCGGCATGGAGACGCAACCTGCGGACGCGTCTAGACAGTGGAGGGCACGTCCTTGTATGGCCGAATCCATAGAACGAAGAGTAGGAGTCGCCTACCTACGGTATCCCCAGCGATTCCCAGTGTCTGCCACCAACACCAGCTGCAACACCGAGGGCTGGAGTCAGCGACTACACCCACTGATCAGTCCCCAACACGCCCTAGTGTGCTCCGTCTACTTCCCCGGAGTTTGAGTCCACGACTAGGGCGCTCGGGTGCAGAGCCAACTGGATCCCGTGCAGCGAGAATTAACGAGGAAGCGGTGACACAAGGTATTTCTCATAGTCCTCCCCACTCGCACCCGAGACTCTCACGTTGCAAAGTGTTGGTACACATGAATTTTTAATACTTTCAATCGCAGCATCCATTACGCAGGACATGTAACGGAGGAAGAAAGCTGTTGGTGTTAACTGCAATTAACGGGAAACCATTTTCCAATTAGGGCATATATAAATCGCTCTTTGTCGTTTTAGTTCGGTGTGTATATTACAGATGATCTACTGTCAGGAGTATCAAGCCAAATAATGCTCTTCATTTGCAACGAGGTAGCGGACTTTATAACGACAGAAGTACAGTTTTGAGCAAAGTTAGTTCTATAATTTAACTTTGACTGAAGTGATTGACGATACACCCATTTTAATACGGTTCATACTCATTGGTTCTTCTTTGTGTTCAGTGAAATCGTCCATGCTCAACAATGTTAACGGAGAGCTAGAAATGAGTCCACTGGAGCATTAACTCTGACAGATTGGCTCACGAGTTCACATCAATTGTCCGTACCTAGATATGTAGATGACAGGGAAATGAGTCTTTGTTGCGGACATAAACGAGACGCGCCAAAATAGGGTTCAGTTTCGTTAGACGAATTAATAAGGGTAGTCTTCTGCTTGCAAAAAAATATGCGTGTTCGCCTTTTTTTGATTAATGCGACAAATTCAAAACGAGCAGAAATGAGACGCAAAATCTTGAATTCGGTGAACTAACATAAATCCGCTCAATTTCTTTTGTGTCGTCTTTTCTATCACAGTTGATAATACAAAGTACAGTCACTTTGACAAATTTACGATGCATAAAGTTGTTGTAGAGAGAGATCGCAAAATCTAAACAATATTTTTCTCATAGGAAAATTTTTTTAATGCAATTGCTGTAGTTTTGGGTTATAAAACTACACAAAAACACATTTAGGGGATGTGTACTCACAGATAGAATGGATTAGTTAGTTTTCATGATAGTCGTATTTTAACCAGAGTAGTTACAGCTCGTTACAATAAACATAATTAAACCGGAGAAGCATCGAGATTTATTAAAAGGTTAAAATGCCACAATAAATAACCTCGTACAGTAATAAGCCAAGGCACTTTAAGGCTTTTTAAACCGAACGTGTTCACGTTAATGACGGGTACGAAGGGTGACGTCAGTAGACGTACTACGGCGGCCGGCACGCCCCGTCTCCTGACGTCTTTGTCTCGGCGACAAAGACGCCGCGCTTCCTGCCTTCATATCAAGTGCGTGTTGACTAACAAACGGCCACGCCTTCCAACCAGTCGGAGGGGATCCCTTCTGTTGTGGTGTAGGTGCTCACGGCTCGTGTCCCAACTACCGGAGATATGTTTGCGAATGCGATCAGGCTATAGCAAGGCCTGATTGCAAGAACATAAGCTCACGCTCTTAAAAAGTCGCCACCAGTTATTGTACATTTTTCAAAAGTTAATTTTCGAGTTGTCATTCCAAACATTCATTCTAAATTTATGTAAAGAAGGCCTCGTAGGTAAAATTTTAAATAATGCTGTACTTTATATTTTCTGTTACGTCTCATTGTACGTGTGTGTGTTTTATTGCGCGATGACAAACATGTATACGCTATTTCCATGTACTGTAAAAACCAGTTGAAGTTCGGGTTTGTTATTTTTTAAAGGTACCAATATTTGAAATTTATATTTGAAAATGAAACATCTTAATGTAATGCCATACGCAATTTTAAACCAAATATAAGTGCTTGTAAGCTCGGTATATTGGCGTAGCCTATATTACTTTTCTAACTAACCGTATTTTATTACATATTTTAATTTTCATGTCTTTTTTTTATCCTCACTATTTTATCATTATTACGTACGTCATAATTTGCTGGAGCGTCCAGTTTAAACTTTGAGAAGATCATTGCATCTATCGTGTTTTACTGTTTTCCTTTATTGCGGATTCTTTGTTACTTATTTTCTACAGTCTTTATTGGAATATATTGTTTGCCAAACTTTTTCATTATTTTTCTCTTACTCTTAGTGTTCCTTAATTCTTTCAAATTTTATATTACAGAACTCTGTTGTCTTGATGTGCTTTCTTTGTCAAATATATTTTTCTTAGCGATGTGCATTTTGTCAGAGAACTAAAGTTTGTAGAACGGCGGACTAATACATTTCAGCGTTCAAGTGCAGTATTAATACAGATAATGTTATATAATATTTTTATGTGTATCATGGTATCTCTGTTCATCTGTAACTACGGTAAAAAGAAAGCCCATGGGTGGATTAAATGCATGTTTCCGAATCGAATAGAAGAATGTGTTACACCGGAGGCAGCATCCAATGGGCAGATAACTTCAGATCGAGTCATTACTAGGAATGAGAGAATTCCAAAAGTTCGGTGACTTATATGTTTGACAACACAGTCCTTCGTGTACTTGGTACTGAGCTAACTGTTCATTGGCTTTTGACCCAGTGGGTAGTCAGAAATGCCACAGGTCTGGAAGTGACGTACTGCCTGTTCCTTATTTTCTTACATATATATTCGTATTGATGAAAGTTGTGCAATGTATGTGCAATGAACTGTGATCCAACTGCAAATGAAGCTTGAATTTTTTTTTTCACATGACTTCTCGAAGTTATCTCATGCATATTGATAGGTGTCAAAGCTGAATGATAAAATAATTTTTGCAATAACTGCCGTTTATTTTATGGTGATTGCTACAATGAATTATCCATAGTTTATCTTTCAAACAAAGGCTACGTGATTGCAATAACCTTAAATATTAGTAACCATAAAACAACTGAGTGGCTAAAAAGAGCGAATCTATCTTTTCTTAAAATAAATATTGACACTACGGCAGAGGTTGGAATATCAGCGGTAATAATGAGTGACGCTTTTCCTTTTCAATAGCTAGATATTTTGTCTGTTACCATAGTACACTCCACCATCTTTCTACAGATCGAAGGTGAATGTTAAATGTTAATAAGAAAAGAGATTAACTTTCGTACTAGCTGCCTTGCAAAATACTGTGAAGACCACACGCATGGCACCGAATTCTCTTAATTATTTTCTTTGGGAAGTATTTTCTTTTTTAAAAAATATTTTAAGTGTATTCTTTTGAACTGATTCTTTCTACGTCTAAACAAGTTAAAGCATGAGAATTAATCAGTCAGTAAAATATACATATCACTAATAGTCCAAAATGGAAAACGTGTGATTGAGAAAATATCTGCGACCTATATATAGCCTATAAGATATTCGGCTCAAAATACTGCTCCATATCAATAACGTACCAGACAATGTTCATTTACATTAACGTTTTGTCAGAAGACCGTTTGGTTTTATTTACTTATTAAATATTAATCAATAAGTAAAAAAATTACGAGAATTTATACATATGGTCCTAACGTTATTCGAGGAATTCTCGAGAACTATATGGCAGTTGAGTAATAATCTATATACTCATACTGAGAGTGTGGCGCCACAAAGGGCACAATCAATGCGCTTCCACAAGGAATGTGTATGTAGATTGCAACATTATTTACACATCAAGGCAGGTATGCTTCGATGAGGGTTTCACTAACACGCCCAAGCTCGAACAGAACTGGCAAGCTGAGATGTACCGTCTTCACGGAGAATTACGGCTCAGATCTTCAAAGAGTTCCGTAAACCATAATCACAGTTGCCGCGACAGTGTAAACGTCTGATGTGCAAACGAGTTATTTAATAATACGTTCTTGATTCTCATGAGTATCTATTTTTGCTGTCCACGTAAAAATACATTGTGGGTGCGTATTTAATATCATCTTCGTGTTTTATGGGTTGTTCATGGTTAATTCAGCATTTTTAAATCAACGTTGGTAAAGGTCACTCCCCTTACCTGCGAAGATGATAAGCGCACATGGCCTGCATGCACTCAGTAAAGTTGGCAACGATGGAGGGTAATTAGTTCCATGTTTTAAAGTTGATTTTGAAATGTTAGGTTGATGCTACTTCTACCTGAGTTATACAGACTGGCAGCTAGTAGGGTACTGAGCTGCTGTACTTTGGTGCAGACTAAGTGCACCTGTAGTTGTTGCATAAGAGGTGAACAAATACTCTTATTCTCAGTTAGTTAACACACAAGTAATTTATTTGACTGAAAATAACATGAGTATTTACACACAAACACGAGACTGAGCCCCCCCCCCCCNATGCTAGGCGTCGGGGGAAGGTTGCTTGAATGGAGACGTTTCTACTTAACTGTGACTGCGGCTTCTGGTGAGTTGTCTTCGTTGGTTGATGTAACTAGGTCAGCTCGGCTTCCCTTCTTGGAAGTCCGGGTTTGGTTTCCCGAGACTATTGGTGTCTCTGCGACCTCGGCTAGCGATTCCCGTTGGAGACCTTAACTCCTCTCCTGCGTCGACGTCCGCCCTCGCGTCTCGGCTGCCGAACAACTCCCGTCTCGGCTGATGAACAACTACTCACATTGACTGGTTCTGTCGGGGTCCGAAACACAGCCTCGGTTGACTTGACTGACTCCTACATCACTCTAGACGCGGGAGGGGTGGGGAAGTTCTCACTGATCCGCCTCCCGGCAACATTACTAAACAACTGACTTCCATCTCGGTGGCCTCGTGATTTTACCTCGTTCGTCTCTATATTGAAGATACGTTTGTCAGCGATTTCTCACGAGAGTATTGGGGAGTTCCCCTGTGTAACTCGGGCGTTTTTGTGCTCAGTGCTGTGTTTTGTCAGGGGATTGAGCGCTCCAACCAGGGTGGAGGAAGGGTGAGGGTGGTGGCTCGGGGATACCTACTGGACTCATTTCTGAGCTGTGGTCTGCACAAATTCTGATCGGGGCACCCTCTATTTCCTTCGTCGTGTGCTCCTATTTACAATTTCTCTTGCGTGGCTGAAGGTTCTCCCCCGAGCCATAAATGGAACTTTCCCTGTGTCCTTCGCGCATCGGTTCATCCCGAGGGGTGAATCTCTGGGTTGAAAGTTTCGTGGTCAGCTGCCCGCCCAGGATATGTACTAATATGATGGCAGGGTGTAGTACAGCGCTATGCCTATTCTGTATGCGACATGCGTCAAGGTAAAATTTTGTTGCGGTTATTTATTTCACTTTCAGTTTTTTCTATGGATTTGACGTAGGCTGTTTAATGGGCTGTGTACGCCCCACAGTTGGGAGCCAATTTAACTTGATGTATGTAGGCCCCACAGTTGTGCGCCAAATTAACTTGATGTATGATACACTAACTAGCGTTGCGCCCCACGTCCGGGCGCCACTTTAACTTGACGTATTTAGGCCCCACAGTTGGGAAGCCGCTTTACTTGACGCTATATCGCCTCTGTGG
>NQII01004513.1:190487-201059 GCA_002778355.1 Clitarchus hookeri
AATAAGCAAATTTGTAAAATATTTACTTTTTCTTTAAATCTTAATTTTTACTTGACACAGGAATAAAGTGATCAAGCTCTTGGCAATGTTAATTATATATATGTTGGAAGAGTACACAATATGCATGCAAGTATATCTACAGCAGAACATTCGAAAGTGCTCATATTGCCGCGAACAGCATATTCACGCAACTGTTGCTTAACTACTAGATAGTCCACTATTCGGATGAACATATCACATGTAGATTACTCGAAAGTGGAGGCACTTTCACTTATAGATGTAATGTTTGTTAACTAAAATATTTTTAGCACTTCTTAATTATATGACTGAGTGAGTGATGAATTTTGTTACATAGCGTAGATATGTGCAGGTGATCAACACGAGTTTGTTGTTGTACTGACAGAAATCTCACTGCCCTAGTCAACTCACTAGAAAACAACTTCTTAGCCAGAGAAAACTGAGAAAACTTTGTTCCACCTGACAAAATATTGTTATTTTATAGGGCTGAAAATATCTTTAACTGCTTTGACAAGATATTTTGTTAAGTAAACAATACTTTAAAAACAAACCAAATTAATTTTCTTTATCAAACATAAAACATTCTTGAAATAACAAAACCTCGGTTTTGGGCAAAAAGAAATTAGACTGCCAAAATAATATTTTGTTGAATAAACTCTATATATTTGTTTGGCCACTCATTTGATTCCCTTCGTACGAAAATACAGCTCCAGAGTTTGTTTCCATTTTTGGTGACAGTGTTTGTTAGTACATTTATTGATGTATGTATTTATTTATAACATTCAAATTTTGTCTGTAGTCATTTTAGCTGAGGTTACAAGGTCTGTGTCTTTCGGTACATAATGCATTTAAAATATGTTTTACGAACACTTCATTGCCAATCGAGCGATAGGAAAAATTTTGATATTTGTATATGGTGAATAAACCAAATAATAAATGAAAATAAATATTACAAGTAATGTAAAAAATAACGACACTTAATGCGTATACGATAATTAAATTATATAAAAATGTTCTGTTAATTTAATTTTTTGACAATTACAGGTTTGGAAAGAGCTATTTAAAATATATTAATTCCTCAGTTAAAAAGTGTACACAGAAGTAGGAAACTGGATAACTAGTTTGTTCTCAAAATTTCAGTGCGTGTTCGATGCACGCAAAAAGACAGTCTGGTAAATTTTAAATTAGCTGTAATTTCTGGGCTACGTGTTTAAGTGAAATGACGGAAAAATTCCTTTTTCACGTTGATAAATTATAGTTTATAAACTTACAGTTCAAAATATTCCAAACTATACGTCATACTGAAAACCGCCACAATTTTTAAACATATTAGTATTATTAAATTGGCAAATACTATACGGTCGTAAAAACTTCTAAGACAAATACACTTTTTGAATTTTTTATAAAAAGTCTTTGCTTATGTGTTTATAATAACACTAGCTGTGCCCGCGGATCCGCTCATGCGGACTACAGAATTATTGTTTAGATTTTTTTGTAAATAAAGTCCATGCTTTTTATACTTTTTCCTGACAATGTCTGCACATGATTTTCAATTTTAATGAGTGCAAGGTGAAAAACTTCGTCATTGAATGTTGCTCGCTTGGTTATAGTTACAAACTTATAGCGAGAAATAATGGTATTTCTTAGTAGACAGACATTGATCATAAACACAGAATAGAGCACTAACGATTTCATTTTTTGTTTTTGGTGCTAGAATCGCTTTTTTACATAGTCACTGGTCGTCATTTATATTTCTTTGTAGATCTGGGCAAACAATCAGTTCCGAATCTGCACCAAATTACTAAAATTCCCCGTTAATGACACACAGCCCTCGGCATCTGTTTCTAACCATCCATCTCCCATTTTTTATAGTGTATCAGCATAATGTCCTGTATCGACGTTATTGAAGAGGTGCACTCTCATATTTGTCGTCAACCTGAATTTATTGGCATTTGCCCATAAGCTTGACGACTTGAGACAGGCTTTGATTTCATCTGCAGGTGTGCCCCTCTGAATCACCGGTAGAGTTTGGCGGAAGTCGCCAGCCAGTAATAGAACCATTCCTCCCATTATGACTGTATTGTTTCGTACATATTGAAGTGTGCGGTTTAGGGCCTCTATCGCTTTTTTGTGTGACGTTGTGCTTTCGTCCCACACTAACAACTTACATTGACGCAGAATTGTACCCAGAGCTACATATTGACTAAAAAGTTTTTCTTGAGGGAATGAGATATTTTTTGGGAATAAAAAGTAGCCCATGTCACTTCACTGCCCTCCAACAATCTCTGTACAAAAAATCACGTCGATGCTTTGCTCCGTTGCGACTTGAAAGAAGGACAAACAAACAAACACATTTTCGCATTTATAATATTATTTAGGATTGTAAAAATAAATATTTAAAAAGTACGTAATGAATTTTAAAAGGCATAAATCAGATGACATAATGTTTTTAGTAATAGAAGACTTCGTATAGTAATTAAATGCTTTAAAATTTGGTATGAAAATCTAACAGCACTATTTATATGCATGAATGCATCCAGATAAATACACCGACACAAAGGAGATGTTTAAGTAGTTNAAATCTAACAGCACTATTTATATGCATGAATGCATCCAGATAAATACACCGACACAAAGGAGATGTTTAAGTAGTTTATATCGCTCCTTGTCTGATTTAACGCTCGGTGGGTTTTCTCAAGAGGACGAGTCTCCGACCTTGTAACCCCCAACGTCATAACCGCTGCTTTAGTTTGCTCGCATGGCAACTTCCAACCCCCAGCCCTGCTAATTGCTCTATAATCAGATTCCTACGCGCATCACGGCGCCCGGGTGCGCCAGAGGTCGCGGACATTAGCACCTTGCTATTAGTCATTAGCCCGGGGACTTGCAGCGGAGCAGTGGCTCTGCCGCAACTAACCGTGGCGACCGCTGCATACAGGGTCGCTTCTGCCTCTGCGCACTGCCGCTGCAGATCCCGTAACTACACAGAGGTGGGATGGCTTGGCGGTTCCTTTGACGTGGACGTTCCCCATTCGCCGCGTGGATGAGCGAGTCCTCTGGAACAGGCCTTGTGTGTGACTGGCTAATGCGTGAGGGGAAAGATTCCCTATCGACTGGGCTGCCGGCTTGCCAGTAGTACGTTACCCGGCACGGATCGGCGAACTGCGTTCCGATGACCGACATACAGCATTAATGGCCAGTGACGCCATTTTGCTTGCGTGTGCTCCTTTTATCAATGTCCTTTTCTTAAGATTACATGGCCCCGATATATTCACATATATATATATATTTTTTTTTTTTCGCTGTCGAGCCACAGCGATACGGGCGACAATTACGTGCACGACCAGCATCCCGTCGCCCCTACGCGCAAGGCGCTGAACTTGCGCGCAGTTTGCTTCCGCTGTTACGCTGTCCTCTGCAACTGACAGCTGTAACCGTCAGATTTTGTCACGCACCGTTGTTGCATGGATATGCTCGCGAGCCACGAAATGTGCATGGTACTTTGAATACACATATTTAACAAGCTACTGTACATTTTCTGGAGTAGAGAAGCATGTTATGTATAATATAAAACATTCAAGAGCTACAGCATATCGTGCGTTGTCTTGGGACGAGTTACTTCAATATTTTATTGGGTAAACACCACACCCAACTGATTAAGGCAGAAAACGCAGCAAGGTGATTTAAGCTTAAGTTTCAAAAATAGGCGGAGGGTCGTGAATCCATGACACTTGAAAGGAGATCAACAAAGAAACTAGTTAACGCATGTTGATTAACGAAGTAAGTGTAAAATAGCAAACATAATGTAGGTTTTTACGGTAAATAAAAACCAAATATTCATAAGCGACGCGACTTATCATGACAAACATAGGAAGTAGAGTACGTAATTTAAAACAGATAAACCTGCAAACGGTTTTCTAATATGTGATATAGTAAAAGTTAATTTTCTATCAATGTTTACTTTGCGTATACTTTGCAGTGCCTGTTTGTTACTGTATGGGCGCCACTGTAGTTGGCGCGTCAAATCACTCAAAACAAAATTCCGAAATTGACAAAGGGCAATATTAAGCCAAATTAATATGATTGCTTTTTAAAAACTCAGAAATGCAATATCGAAGTAATTCAAGGCCGCGGTCACACGGTATACAAAACTACTCCACGTCAAACATGTTCAGAACTCTATGCGGATACACTGTCTCCGAACTTGTTCCGATCGCAGTCACTTCTTATTCAAAGTAAACAGGCTGTGTAATACATCGGCACGACTTTTATTCTGAATTTTGCTTTTATTGGCTGCTATGAAGTAAATAGACAGTATTATTAAAATAACTGAAATTAGCGGGAATTTCTGCATTCGTTTAAATAAATAATAAGCCTAGACAAAAGCAGTATTCTCTATAATGTTACAATAAAGATAGGACAAGATGTGTTAAAATTAATAAAATACTCAACATTAATAAATGGTGGAAGCGATTATAAATAAATATGGGAGCATGTTTTTGATGTTAGGCTTTCCTTCTATTTGCATTAAGTTATTGAGGTGTAACCACTAAAACTAGTTCCGTTTGCAAACGTGTTCAAACATGGCTGCCGAACGAATTTACAATAAATGCGTATAGACCACTCGTGTGACCTCGTTCTTAACAATTTACAGTAAATTGTAAATACACTTTAAATATACAAATGTCGTTGAAATGCTATGGTGGACAGAAAATATATATAACCTATTTAATAGTTATATAATTAAAGAAAAGAAATATGCACAAATAAATAACAGTAAACAAAAACACCATGTATGATGTTTATTTGATACAAAAGACAGACGTTGCAAACACATGTATCTTTCAAACGAAATAAGAGTAAAAAACCGCAAACAGTGTAAACGGAAAATATTGTCAATTAAATATGGCATTCGTTTATAAAACAGAATTATAGAATAGTTTGGCAAACTGTCAGAATTGAAATAGGCATTAGCATTACAACATATATTTATACCACACTAAAAAAAAATCCAACTTCAGCCAGTGCTAATACAAGCTTAAAAATGGTTTAAGAGCAAATATCTCTAGTTGTTCCAGTTAACTGATGGAAGTGCACAAACCCAAACACTGTTGTAATAATGACAATTATATTACACAGTTCATGCAATTTCACAAATTACGGAAGTAGAATGTCAAAATATATTAAAATAATTGAGAAAAAACATGTTTTCTTACTATCTTCAACATTACAATATAATAACAATGATGCACACTCCCTATGTGAAACGCATTACGTTTTTCTTCTTTTTTAAGAATGACTGATTTTGGTACTGCAGTTATATATGCAGGTTTTTGAATTGTATTTCGTTCTGGGAAAATAGACTCCACGATTTCTGGTAACATGCAATTCATATAAAATCGTTCAAGTTTTGGAGTAATTTCCTCCCTCCAAAATGATTTATCCGTGGATATTTTTCTACATGAGGACTTTGCTGTTTGTCTGTCACTACCACTAAGTAGTCCAGTTATGTTCAGTTGCTCCTTGCACGATAAATGTAGTGGTACGTCTTCTTAAGTTTTAAGATATTGTTGTAAGTCACCTCGAAAATGAAGTACTTTTTATCTAGGAGTCTCCATTTGGCTTTGTGGCATAGCAGAAGGAGCGAATTTCCCCTCGATCAGAGCACTTTTCTTTCTAACTAAACCATCGACCACTTTTCAGTCCACACTAACTACCATAAAGAACTTCTTCGGTATGGGTAATTTAGTCGGCATGTTTCGTTGGTATAGGCGGTATGGTCGGTGTGCTTCGTCGGTATGGTTGGTATGGTCATGCTTCGTCGGTGTGATCGGTATGGTTTGTCAATATGGGTGGAATGTTAAATCGATACGGTTCGTCGGTAAGGGTGGTATGTTCCGTCGGTATGGCTCGTATGTTGGTAATGTGGTATTTTGTGTGGACTATAAAGATGTCGGTTTACTTGGTATGATAGGTCAGTGAGGTAAGATGTGGGCAACTGAGATTCCGGGCAGCTCTCGTCGTCATTCGTAAGCGTCGAGATGTATGTCGACGAAGGTAAGATTTCTATGTCATACGCATGGGGATTTCTGCCTAACGTGCATCAAAGTCTTGGAAGACTCTACTTTCCCTCCGTTTCTACCAACTTTGCTGGACACATGACAGTCATTGGGACCGTTAAAATATATGCAGTTAGTGGGCAGTGACGTTTTTCAAAGGTTTATTTTACAAGTGCTCAGTTAACCGTGAACAGCCTACACGTACAAACATTTATCAAATAGTTACTAAAACATTTAGATTACAATTATTTCATTACTTATTACTCTACTTTATATTTCCATTTTATGGTAGGTCGTGTTAGTGTAGCAGTAATGCTCTTAATTCGCAATAGGATCCTCGTATGTTTAGTATTTATGGATGACGTTTTCTTTAAGTTAATGACAAAATTGTTCCGTGTCTTTTATACACGCGTCTTTTCAAATGCTTATTTAAATGGAAACGATGAGAATAATTACTTGGTGGATCAAAACTTATTAGGTCTAACTGAATGTAGTTTTTCCTTGGCAAAATGCAATGCAAATATCCGGGTATGTATAGGAATACAATTCGGATGGTGATGTATGCCGTTTCCGTTTGACACATAGCCGTTTCCACTTGCTTGGCTACAGGGGTCGGTGCTTGGCATTGGGGTTTACTTATTGCGGACAATCTCGTGCATACGTCAGGTATTATTATTTGTAGGCATATTAATACATCCTTTTTTGAAATTAGTAATAAAATGTGTTAGTTATTTATTAGCAGGAACCTCGAAAATTATATAATTCGTTTTCTTTTAAAGCCTTTTCAGTTNAGGCTCAAACATTAATTTGGACATTTGTCAAAAAATAAAAGTTGCCTGCAATATCATCTGTCATCAAATTCATTAAACTATTTGTCGCTTAGTGAAAAACAGCCGTACGAAATAAAACTGCATTGAGTATGAAACCTCCTTGCCCCTTCGGACAGTTCGGACTTTCTCATAGAGCCTAAGGATTAAGTTTACCCCAGTACCTAATTTCACGCATACAGCATAGTTTGTTCTTAATTTATTGTAATTTTAATTTACATTACATGTATTTGTTGTACTGCACCAAAATATTAACAGCACTTATCGTACGGCACATCAACAAAGTACTCATGTTTTTTTTTTTTCATAAATGGTAACTATAACTGCGCTGTCGCAGTACCCCTGACTCGTGGTAAAACCCACAACAGCGGTTTCGCACTTCTTTATCTAAATAAATTATAACCTTATACAAAATACAGTTACGCCACCCCTAACTTGTTCATTGTTTCATAGTAACGGAGTTCGATATTTGGTTTTTAAACCATTAAACTTTATAGCCTGTAACATGATGCGGATGTAATATTAAAGCTTGCGATATAATAACGTACTTCTCATAAAGTAAACATTGTATTCGTCTTACAGCGCGTTCGTCGTTTTCAAAACTTGTATTATGGTTTTTTTTTTGTAATGCTAAATCATGAAAACTGAATGCGTAACGCAACTTAACATTTTGCTTTGAAATCTATATCTCGCATACTGTACCTTTCGATCGAGTCTGCCCTTAAATAATCTGTGCCGCAACTGCCACGACAACAGTATTATCTCCGTACTTCATACTGTTACGCGCGTGTTGCTTCGCCTCCCGCGCGGGCGAAAGTAAGTGAAGGGCAGCAGTTATATGATGGCGGCAAGACATGGGAATGTTCTGAATTACAGGCGCGCGCTAAACCAAGAGCCACCTATCAATTACCGAAAAACGAGCCGAAACGATAATTATTTTGCGGCGCTCGCTGCTGACCTTGGTTGTATTGAGTTTCTGTATTTATCAGAAGAATGTTCTAGTGGTTTGCTGCCCTATTTTCCCTAAGTGTGGCTCGGGGCTCACCGAACTTTCCAGGTCAAGGCCAGCAGAGTATGAAAAGCACGTCGGGCCTCTTAGCCGGGGTTGTTGAATGGATGATTGGCTGAGTTTCAGCGATAGACGACGAGCGACGAGAGGTGACCAGCGGAAGGGAAATCTGCGACTGCGAGTATCAAGTAGTTAAGAATGCGGCTGGCAGGCTGGGCTATTGGACTAGATGCGTGAGTGAAAGGCATTACAGATGATGGCACAGACAAAGTGTGTTAATGATGAGTATGATTTAATTGTCTAAAGCCAAACAGAGACATTAAGAAGGACGTTGATTGTTGACTCTTGCCGTAAGTAAGAACACGCGATTTGGACGGAAGAGGATTCTTATCTTGATGTATTTCAAAACACATTAGCTCAGATCAGATTTCGCTATTGGAGAACTTTAACTGCTACACGTTTAAGGTGCTTGAAGTATAGCACTGGGTCAACTCAATTCTGATTGACTCTGTTGTACTATACTAAAATGTCTTCACTAAATATCCACGTGGCTAACAAAAGAAATAAAATAATATGTATACATCTAGCCTACGTGGATCTCTTTTCGTGAGAATCTGGTGTCCCTGTTCTTAAGATGACGAGGACATTGATGTGAACACATCAACGAAGGCCGCGGTCACATGAGAAACAGAACTGCTGCTGTACATTTCCAACATTTTCCGCTCTGCACACGTTCACATTGACTACGAACGTTTCTGATCGCAGTCACTTGTTGCTCAAAGTAGACTAGTCTTCTGTGCTGCGTCCCAATTGGATGTGATGATGTGAATAGTGATTGTGATTAAGGTGGTTGAAACTGGTGGGATTTTCAGCATTGATTGATGTGAGTCAGGATAGAAATCAATATTCGTTATAGTACTACAATCGAAATAAGGTTAGTTGCAACAAAATTTAAAAATACTCAATCTTAGTGGCGTGTGGTGAACTGTTGCAACGTAAGCTGGCTTTAGATCTGTGCTGTACCCTGTTGCTTGTTAGTTTACACTTCCACCACTAAAGCGTAGTTCGGTATTTGATGCCACAGGACGCGTGTAATGGGTCCCTGGCTGCTCGCTTGTGAGTGGTCGGAATGCATTCAGCTTCCCTAGGCTGCACGGTGGTTGCTGGTTCCTACAGTGTGCACCGACAATGTACAGCAGTGATCAGGCACCAACTTACCTTACAACAGTTCACCACACGCCACTGCTCAACAATAATAAATGATGAAAGCTGTTATAAATCATCACGGCTGTGTGCTTTTTAGGTCAGAATTTCCTTTTGTTTGCATTCAGTTGCAGAGGTGTAACCACAGAAACCACTGTAATTCTGTTGGAAAACGTAATCAAACGTTGCTGGCGAACGTATTTACAATAACCACGTTTAGACCACTCGTGTTACTGCGGCTCTACTCTCATAAAGTGAACCAAACAATGCAAAAGAAAATACACTGCAGCTATATACCAATAGTATTAAAGTGCTTAAGGCGAGTGACACTGGCGGTCCTAGCGGTGCGGCGTGATGACATAATACATTCGAAATTAAAAAAAAACAGAAACCAAAATAAATAATTTAAATAAACACAAATATTTACCTAACACTTTTAATTCATCGTTAAAGCGCGGAACTACTTAGACTTTATCGTTACCAACTATACTAGGTAACATGACATTCAGTGTGCCCGTGTTTAAATACATATTCAAATGTTGATTTCAAAAGTGCTCAAATAACAGTGAACAACCTATAATGTATTTACAATTAATTTGTCCCACGTCATCTTAACTTATATTAGTGAAGGCTCGCGCTACCTGGCGCTTGAACTGCGTTAGAGTGTGTTAGATATTCACATTTTTCTGTGAAACTATTAAACGTGCGTCCAAAGTGCTGTCTCACGAAAAGAACACACACTTCAGATGAGGGCTGTTGAGTGCTTTTAAGTCGACACGAAAAGCTCATTAGACACTACATTTCAGAGCACTCCTAAATAGCTAAAAACGGCTTTCAACGATCTGTAGTTAAAAATATACGCATGAGTATAAACACGGAAATTGCGCTAATTCATATAAGGACAAGCTACACTTCAAACACGTTTACATTTGACTTCCTTTTCCAATTGGGTTGTAGTTTGTAAACCACGCCCTGGAATAATTCAACTCAATAACTTGACTTCAAGAAAAAGAGCACCAAATACCGTGCTACCTGTTCTGGGGCAAAACTTAGGCATCAGCCAATGTGCAACTAGGTGGTGCTCTAGTACACTATGGATTATAGCATCTAGCTGTTTACCAAATGAATTGTGTTGATCGCAGCCCGATCATAAAATTTTGAATTTGCCGCCACTCCGACGTGCTTCGGATTTGGATACCATTCACTTGCTCCTTCTTTACCTCCTCCNAAAATTTTGAATTTGCCGCCACTCCGACGTGCTTCGGATTTGGATACCATTCACTTGCTCCTTCTTTACCTCCTCCTTGAATATCCCTCCATCCACGCATGCGCGATAGCTAGCCTTCCCCTCCTTTCGTTAGTGTTAATTTTTTTGCAAATGCCTTCTGGCATTCACTGTTCGTTTGGGCACCAACTCGCTGGCACTTCTCCAACTTTGATATGGTTACGTTATTTA
>NQII01004514.1:2758-74348 GCA_002778355.1 Clitarchus hookeri
ATCCGGAACATTATCAATCATTATCATCATCTCTTTCCTGACTTAACTTGCATAGCGCCGAGGGGAGAGCGGTGTTATTATTTATCGGGAATCAAAAGTGCATTTCGAGCTTCACATGATAAGACCACGTGGTCGCTTGTAGTTCCGGGCCATTCAGGCCACGTGTCTTCTGTATAGTTGAGTGTACATAACGGGGTAATAAATACCTTAACAACCAGCACCACTGTTTTTATTGATAATCAAGTAAGGCGTGCGAGGTGGCCCACAACCTCGGCAACGTGTGTATGACGGAGTGTTTACCAGAGTCCCTAGGCTGTCGGCCGAACGACCCTACATCTCATCAGCTCACCGCAGAGCTGTGGCGCCGGGCACACACATATTACTTCACAACTCTGGAAACACCGCAGATCAAGTTGGCTTTATCGTCGTAGCCAAGCTTGGTCACGTTAACTTATTCTAAATGTTTTCATTGCACCAGCCACAGCATTGCCAAATGTAGATTGCCACATGTCTCTGGCTGTGGCTGGGCAAATTGTCTCCTGATGACAAAACAAATTATAAATGGANTCTGGCTGTGGCTGGGCAAATTGTCTCCTGATGACAAAACAAATTATAAATGAATTACACACTGACATTATTTACAAATACACTGACGAAATAAACTGAATAAATAATAAACACTAATGCACTCGTGCCCACAAGCCTGTCGGTGTGGTGCGTCTGGTGTGGGCGTACTGCGGCAGTCAGTGGGCAAAAGGACTCGTGAACGTGTGGTTCACGTCAGTATGAATAATACTTACTTAGTGAAGTTAGTACTTGAAATATTAGCTGGGAAAGCATATATCTCAATTCCATCCAAACACAAATAAATGTAATTAGTACATTTACCACCCGTGTGAAAGTGACCTCTTTGGAACGCCGACACACCTAGCAGCGGGAATGTTCCCTATGCCAAGCTCTCCCATAAGAAATCCCATTTTGTTCTTAACCTCAGTAGGATAAACATTACCACAGTAAAGTGAACACTTCTCAAACAAACCTTTGAAAACAAAATCACAATTATTGCTGTATTGCTTGTACTACACGTGTAATGTATGGACACTGAGGTCAGTGTGTGTTGTTTTATACACAATAAAGCAGGATTATGCAATGTGTAACACATTAACATTGCTAACAATTCCACAGTTTCATTTGGATGGTGCGTGAATAAAGTAATGAGGTCAATGACAATGTTAGTTTTACATACGGCAGAAGGATACAAAATTAGAAGTAAAGCAGCTCCTACGCAGAGTTTGAAAAGTGCTCAGTTAACTGCGACTAGCATATAGTAAACTGGCCACTTCCCAATGTAAAAACTGGTAATGTGCAGGGTAACGTCTCCAGGCTTGATACACTCTCACAAGCTGTTCGTGAACTAAACTGAATGTATCCATTACTCTTGCATCTAGACATCCTTTAGACGTACGTCATTAGCGGCCCATTATACAGCCTTGAAGTTTTCTTGTACCCTTTGGTGCATACATAAAATAATATAAAAATGTACAACACTATAATGATCTGTACTGTTAAATGAAATACGTTTTCAAATAATATTTTCAAGAAACCAATAATGTATTCAGTCATTTTTACTTTAATGAGTAATGCTGAATGCATAATATGAAATAAAATAACTATTTTAATACAAAACATCTTGTGGATATGCTTACATTCATTCATTTTCTGGAAGGGCAGAGCTATGTATTGTATGAATGCAAGTTTCTTTGCAGTGGACTACATGTTAAATTGTAAAAAAAAAACCAATATATCAAAACAAATACCAACAAATGAAGATCTTGTTGCATAGCTATTGGATTGATGGGATAAAAGTTGCATTCCTTGGCAAGAATTTGAATGCCAAAGGAGGATGTGCTCATCCACTGCAATGAATCCCCTAAGCTGCGCAATTCATTACAGTAGCGGAGAAAGATTTTGCAAGAGGATAAGCGCTACGCTTAATTTAGTTTCATTCATGGACGGCAGATGGCTCAGTTCAGTGGTGCTAAATTTTTGCAAAATAATTTGGTTACATAAAATTGCTGATTTCAAGCCTACGTTATTATTAAAACCACTTGAGCGTTGTGCATAGGTGTGAGACTAAAGAATGTTGGGGGTTCAAAATTCTTAGAAAAAATCAGAAATATAATCAGGGTACATAGTGATACAGAAGCTTAAGGGTGTCGGGACAAAAATCTCGAGAACTTCTGCATTACAGTTATTGTTAACAGCTTTGGAATCCCAAAAAAATTGTGTCACCAAACATTCCCAAAAAGTTACATTACTCAACCTAGATAAATACTGTTTTCTTTTGAAGATAAAAAAAAAATTACAACTATATAATATACTGCTGGTTAAATTAATTAGTTGCGGTAGGAATTTAGCAATGAAAAATTGGTTTGGCATCTAATAGCAGCCCTGAATGTCGATAACAACACATTAGCATCATAATCTACTGGCGATACCCGCCTTCTGTAAACTTAGAGCCCACCTCCCTCTATCTCCCTCTCTTGCCTACATTATCTGCTCCTCCACCTCCCTCTATCTCCCCCTCTTGCCTACATTATCTGCTCCTCCACCTCCCTCTATCTCCCTCTCTTGCCTACATTATCTGCTCCTCCACCTCCCTCTATCTCCCCCTCTTGCCTACATTATCTGTTCCTCCACCTCCCTCTACCTCCCCCTCTTGCCTACATTATCTGCTCCTCCACCTCCCTCTATCTCCTCCTCTTGCCTACATTATCTGCTCCTCCACCTACCTCTTGGATCTTCCTTCAGGCCTCTGTCTCCTGGACAACCTCTCCCTTCACGTTCTCTGTACGCTGCACCAACAGCCCTCCCTGCCGGCTTCTACTATAGTATCTCATTCATGCCCACAGCTCTGATCTACCCAGCATCTCACTCGTATGCATCGTCCAAGTGTTTGCTCCTCACGTGGCTATTGGCACTAAGTCTGACTTGTAATGTACTCCACTGATTCTTACCATTTTCAAGCCAACTCTACACATCTAGTTCTATTCTCTTTAAAACCTTACATCAAATGTATTACCATATTTTAAGCATGTATAAACAAAATGTTAAAATAAAATTTTTTTGCTGATGACAAAAAGAGTGATGAGGTAACTTTAATGCATGTAGAAAAATTGACTGTTTGCAATGATCTGCACATTATAATAACTAATTATTCATACTGTTCTACATTTATTAAGAACCAATTCATTAAACAAGCACGTGGGGAAGTAGCAAAATAGAAATTAATGTAGAAACATGGAAAGAAATCTGGAAAACAGGCATTGAAGTTGGCGTGCGTGCTTGTATGAGCTTGGCAACAGTGCTGTGTGTAGTAAAAGTAATGAGTGACAATTCTGCTGTGAAACATTTACCTAAAGTATTTTGTGTAAGGACCATTTTGTCTCACCGTGATAGGCACTTAACACCAAAGTGTATAGTAAGAAAATATTCAGGACATTGGGACGCAAATTGTATATAATGCTGGAATGTTTCCAGTCTTTCTGTGCCTTTCATATGGGTTTGTGTAATGTTCAGCCACTCGTCACTGTTTGGAAACAGTACGACACTCGATACTCAGCCGAGGCTACTCTCTCGATACAACACATCCACTGAAGTCTCAGCACACAGATACAAAGTCCGACAGCAGCTGGCCACGCCATTCCCTCGCGCAAGGCCGGACACTAACTAGGAATTCCTCCTTTATCTCCTGCTTTGCCGGAAGGAACACACTTTCCCAACACCCAGGCTTCTCTGGGTCTTCCTTTGTAAACGCATCTTCTGCCATCATCTGAAAAGGACCCCTTGTTAATCACGCACAATGTATGCTCCGTCAAACGTGCACAAGTTATGAAACAACACGTCAGTAGCGACCACACCACACACCGTGCAGCATTGTCTGCAGGATAACTTCTGCTCATGATACTCCTTCAAGAGTTGCACACAAATATAAAATAAACTGTAACCCATTACCCCGTGGCAAGGGCTCATACAAAGACAAGTCCCTTCTTCTGTGAGGATTTTTAGACAGGCTGTACACAAGTTTTAGGAACCTGTATAGGTGCATCTTCTCTATATTTAATCATTGTGTTACTCTCCGAATCAATTTCCTTCTGCTATTAAATCTTTAGCTGTGTAAAGAGTTTCTTTTGTTTAGGTTTTGTGTGTCCCTTTACTCTTTAATTGTACACCATTTTGAGTGCACGCACACACTATATGCTTCCCTTAAGATAAAATCAGCACACAGTTGATATCGGTCATGTCTGGTACAAGCAAATAGGTTACCACCTTAAGAAAGCAAAATCAAGAAACATATCATTCATCAAGTTGGCCAACATAAATTTTGGTAATTATTGAGAATAGGGGTTTTCCTGAAAGAAACAAATGTCCTAGACCAACAAAAGTAACATAAATGGGTTCTGCACAGCTTACCTTAATAATACTCAGGAGGGTGTAATGCTAAAATAAGTAGAACGTATTAAATTAGTTAAAAAGTACGAGCAGTTCGCTGCTTGGGGACGCCATGATTTTTGGTGAAGTAATGCATTAGTAATGTGAACAAATGCACATTGTTTCGTCACCTTATTGGCTGTGGGTATGTAGACGTCCTCATCACGGAATTTTAGTAGCAGTTGAGAAGCGAGACAGTGTGGTTATGTATTTGCGGGCGTGAGTTGAAACGTCCGAATCCGACCATGCGAAGGCATGTTATTTAAGATTGAAAGGTGCAAGAACGAGTGCTTCTGGGCGTAATATTCGCCTATGTGGTGGGTGTTACTTCAATGTTTTAGTAAATCGTGGTGTTTTGTCGATTGAGCTAAGATTCACGACAGTTGAATGAGTCGAGGACAGTGGAATTGTACTCGCTGCTTACCTAGGTGAGTTGATTCGTATACTCCAGATGTGTTTTACTGTTACTTTGAAATGCTAAAATCATAGATTAGACTANCTTTGAAATGCTAAAATCATAGATTAGACTAAAATCCTAGGTTAGATTAACACCCTGAAAATCCTAGGTTAGTTTGAAATCCTACAATCCTAGGTTAGTTTAAAACTCTACAATCCTAGGTTAGTTTAAAAATGTAAAATAGTGATTCTCATCGTGGGGTTAGGTTCTGTTAGGTGGGCACATATTACAAAATTAGTCTGACGATAATGCCCCTAGTATATTCGTGTTCTGCGTAACTAGTAGAGTGGAAATATACCACTTTCCATGATTTTGATAATTAATAAGTTTAGGGGCTTTTCTGAAAAACATAAAAAAAAATTCAAAATTTTGATATATTACCACTCTACTAATCACGTAGAACACGAATATACTAGAGGCATTAACGTCCGACTAATTTCATAATATGTGCCCAACTAACCTAACAGAACCTAACCCCACGATGGGTGAATCACTATTTTACATTCTTAAACTAACCTAGGTTTGTTGGGTTTCACACTAACCTAGGTTTGTAGGGTATTACACTAACCTAGAATAGTAGGGTTTTACACTAACCTATGATGTTTGTGTTTTACACTAAACTACGCGTGTAGGATTGTAGGGATTTAAAGGAACCGTAAAACACACCAAAATAAGGTAAATTGACTCACCTAGGTAGGGGGCTGGTATAATTCGTCTGACTTTAATAGACGTAAACAAACATATTTCGCAAGTTTTTTTTAATATGTTCTACTTATTTTAACATTACGCCCACTTGAATATGAACAAGATAAGCTGTGCAGAAGCCATTAATGCAACTTCTGTTGGTCTAGGACGTTTGTTTCAGAAACGTAAACAAACTGGCTATACTGCTCATTTCGCAATTTTGTTCATTTTTTTTAAATATGTTGTACTTATTTTAAAGCAACGCCCCCAGTATATTCGTGTTCTACGTGATTAGTAGAGTAGAAATATATCACAATTTTGAATTTTTTTTTAGTTTTTCAGAAAAGCCCTTACACTTAATAATTACCCAACTGTTGTTATACCTGCGCTTCGGTAAGTGCTTATCGCTATATGCGTGATGGCAGTTTAACTTAATATATATCACTGTGTTGTGTTGGTGATGTGTTTACAGCAATTGTAGCCTGGCCTTAAGTTATAATGTATCCTGTATGCCCATACCAATTTGCTAATTCAATTGATGTTATGTATGAAATCTTATATTTGCTCATTGTTTGGTAATTATAGAGAATGGTGACTTTTCCAAAAATCGAGAAACTGATACCGGCAAATGTAGTCTTTGTGACTCATTGGAAAATATTTAGAAATAAGCGAAGTTCACCCCCGAAAAACTAAAACGGTGGTCATTATAATACATTTATTACTTACTTAGGTTGGGATCACAACCATCCACCGCACCAGTCAGTCGCCTGTCTGTTTGTCAATCATTACTGATCCATGTTTTTTCATGGGATTTTTTTTTTCACTTTATTGGAAGAGAAGCAGGGAATTATAATGGCTTATGGGGGCCGACGGCCAACACCAATACCGCGAATGGAAACAAAACACCCGAAAGAGAAACCCAAATCTTCATAAGACGAAATATCCCAAAAGTAATGTCCATTAAACTCACAAAAATTTGTCAAAACGGAACAAACACAAAATAACGCCGCCAGCCAAAAAATAAAATAAACTTTACCAATGGCGGTTACAAAAGAAATCGTCAGAGGCTACGTTTATTGGTTTATACCAACACATGAAACCAATGTTTCGATAATAAAGTTTTCGGAAAAAAGAGTTTGTTAACAACATAACACCTCCAAAGTAAGGTTTAGCCTTTTCTCGAAACCTAGAATGTATTACAGTTTCACGTCCAATATTAGGTTTCGCGAGCAGCACAAAAATTGAAACTTCAGTTTCTTTTTTAAGTATGGTTTTAAATTTATAACTAGGATATGTTACAGTGTAAATCAGGATGTTTAATTGGTTAAAAATAATGTGTGTAAATGCAGAGTGATTATATAATTTCCCCGTATGTACGAAAACAACTAATGCACTGAAGCATTTCGGGGTGATCACAGGGTCTCGGTGATAAAATTAGTGTCCAGAGGGGAATCCACTCTGGTTAGCACGAGACTCTTGAGGTGGACAGTGTCCGTAAAGCTCGGGATAATGGACTCTATGCTCCGTGACATAGCAAGGTTGCACATGATAATAAACATCGGTCACTCAATATGCAACATAACCTACACAATCCCGAACTGTGGTATTATGGCTCCCCAGCATCCCTCCCAAAGCACTGACATAAACACTTAAAATGATACACAAAATACACTTGGACTTACTTAATGCGGAACACATGGCAGGTAATTAACTGTTTGAAAGCCAATCGCCCTAACGATCCCAGTGGGTTGGGAATCAATGAACACACGAACATTGGTTCAGAAAAATACTGGTATTTTAGCAAAATTCAGATGAGATGGTACAACATATAAGCGGGTGTGCATCACGAGGACCTTCCCTGGCCTAAGCTGAATACAAAAGTGCCGATGGACTCGACAAAAGAATTACATGGTGAATTATGCAAGAGGCGCCCTGAGACTGCTCCAGAAGGGAGGCGTACTCGGGGATGTGCGAAGAATCTAGTAAAAAAGATCCAGAATACTAATAAATCTATTACAGCTATGTGGTTAGAGATCGAAAGTTGCTTCAAACCCGAGGAGCATGACGCGATTTGCCCTGATGCCCGCTTCTCTTAGACTGAAGAGAGTGACATGGACCACTACTGCGTGGTCGGACATGGCCACTGTCATTACGTCATCGGCCCACAGTCACCACATCAGTGCAGCCAGCGAAACACGCACGTCGTACGCCCCGATGCGTGTCCACATTGTTCACCGAGTGATCAAACAGAGTGCCTGTGGTGTCCCTAGAGAGATCTGTGTAATTAGGATAGGAATCGAGTGTTAGAATATGTAGTAAATATCATTAGAATTTATCGTCCACTGGCAGATGTTCCTGAAATTCTCCCTTAGAAATTGCGCAGTTATCACAGAATAAATGCATGCCATGTGCATATTTAATGAGGTGTAGAGTAGCAAGGCTAGATTATTTGAAGTGTCCTATATAATTTTCCGAGTGAAATTGTGTCGCTAATATTGCCAATTAGTGATGTGGGAAATAATTTGTCTTTCTTTCAACCTGACTGTTCCAGTCATAGAGTGCCCCAAAACTTAACAGACCTAAATTTCCCACATGCTCTGCAAGGCACCACATAATCATGTTTTGTATTTAAATTAGTGCTTAATTAAAAACTCTTAACTCTCTACAGGTTTAAGAAAACTCACTCAGAACGTTTATGTGATTTTGTGTATATGTTTCAAATTCTTTGTTAATTATGTCAGCTAATTCAATTACCTCGCGGAGGAGGGCGAGCTCTCGGCAAGGACACCGCTGACACGCACCATCTCCAGTAGTCTGATCCACAGGTCGTAGGTGCTGCAAGTGCATCGCATCGCGGGGGACTTTCATACTTTGTTCTGAACACTTAAGTGGAATAGATTAATGTAATTTACTAGAACTTTTATTTAATTTATCAACAGCCTTCCCCCTCTTTAGCAGCACCACTCAGTCAGTTCAAAATACCGACCCCAGATGTTTAATTACTCTTGGAAATTTTCGCACCATTATTGGCCTTTTTGTATAGTAACGGCCGCTGGTAGGCCCTGTGAGTCAAGTCCGCTTTAATTGGCATTGCATACATGTAACTGTTTATACTACTTGGCAATACAATTTACTTGAGATCACCTAAATCTCCGAGTTCTCATTTTTGTGTTGTATCTCGGGCTCTGGCCCTATCCAGGAAGTCATCGACTCCTCAATCAGGCATCCTTCATTTATAATGTAAAAAGGTAATATTAAGGCGTGCTGGGGAGCCTGAATTACCCGGCTATATATTACATTTCTCTGTTAATTTGTACTGTGTGTGTCAGGGGAAACAGCCACGTGGTCTACGAAATGGCCACGAAATCACAGTTCTCAGGATCGTGGGCTGAACGCCCACGATCCTGAGAACTGTGATTTCGTGCTCACCCAGTCAGCTGGCTTCCATTCTATTCGAAATAAGAATATTGTGTTATATTCTGACTTTTCTTAACATAGTCGCCGGATGTGAACCGTATAACTATCCCCGACCGCTCATGTAATGTTTAGAGGGTAGCATGGCGGAGGTTACAGGAGCTGACCATTGCCTGCCAAAATAGATTATCCCTTAAACAAAAAGGAGATGGATGTAATGGAACACATAACCCTTAGAGAATACATCGTGATTTTGCACGATGTGCATTGTAAATTACATTGACATAAAATTGCATAATAATATTTATATGGCAATAAGTTTATAGGATTTTTAATTTTTGAATAGAGTCTTTGCTGTTGCCTGTAAATAAAATGCATACATGGAACACTTTAGAACACATAGAGAATAACTTTGCATTGATTGAAAAGTCTTTTACTTAATATTTAAATTTACGCTAATCTGCCATGAGAATTTTGCAGTAGTGCAGTTACAGTTCAAGTGTTCCACTGCTGAAATCAAAACCTGTATCTCTAATTTGTTATCATGACACTGATAAAAAGTATGCTTAATTACTGTTTTGTTCCATTACTATGTAATTCTGGATGCACTAATTGTGTCTATAAAGTTATGGGATTTCTTAGTTCTCAGCGACCATGTGGTTAGTAGTTTGCACCCTTGGTTTTTTATTATTTATACAGAGATTTTGCTACATTCTTTCCTGGTTGATTATTAATGATGGTAGTAATTTTGAAAGAATGATAGTGTTAATTTATGTGGTTTGCACAAAGTTATGCCTCGTGGCATATAAAGTTGTTGCACTGACACTGGTAGCACAAAGATGGTCATGTGGCCTCCAGTCACATGGCACATGGATGGTACCTTGAGTGTATGGTTCCTGCCTGCTTTGCTAGGAGGTGTGCAAGGGTAAAAACGACTCTGGGGGAAGTTGCTGTAGTCGTCAAATGCCCCCATACCCTCTGTGGGCGCCCTTTCAACCCCACATTCAGCTGGTGTCTAAGGCATATGACAGCAAGGCGGCACATGTTGAGAGCATAGCTACAGCTAGTAGCATTGTTGGAGGACGTCGGGATACCGGTATCACAGCATCTAGGCAGCTCACTGGTGCTGGTGTAGTGCGGCCGCACTGCTCCCACAACTATGGTAACACTGTGGTAGGTGGAGGTGACACTATGGTCGGCGAAATAGGATGCCCGAGGCATAATTGTCATGCCCATCGCTGTTCCATGGTGTTCTTTCGGGTGCTGGTGAACTAAGCCAAACACTCTTCTCCCTGCCCTGTCACCGGTTTTTTACTGGGCATAGAGACGACCGATGTTTGTGCAGGTAGGGGGTGGAGTCGCGTGGCTGCTGTGCTGGTGGCGTGGGTGCTGTGCTCACCGGTAAATCTCCCCAGACCTCCTCGATGACTGACACTGCTTCTGTATTTGGCATTGGGATGCCCGGCAAGAGGGATGCACGGCAAGAGTGCAGTCATGACAGGGTTGGCAAAAGTCGGCTGAAGTTATGGCTGAATGCTGTGCTGACTTGTGTCAGAGGTGCTGTAGGCGAACTTCCCTAGCTGGCTCCAATCGCAGCCACCGAACCCTTGTTTGGGGGATAGGCGCTGGTGGTTGAAGGTCATTGGATGAAAGTTGCTTGAGTATGGTGATAAATATTTTGGCAAAGAACTGTGATGTGAACCATGCGTCCACGAGCTCCTTGTGCCTACTCTGACCGCCGCTGTCACATCAACCGCACCAGCTACACCGGGCCGGGCCCAACCACATCGGGCTAAGAGTGCATAATGCAGGTCGACAGGAACAAAACTTGCACCTTCTTGCCGACTGGTTTTACATGACTCAAGAGACCATCCTACTATTTATTACAAGGGAAACGTAAGCCGCTACTCCCCTTCTAGTACTTCCCACAATTTTTCTAATGTATTTCAGGTGTATGAGATGGCCTACAGTCTCGTCATATGGTGTAATTATGACGTGGCGTCAGTTATCAGGGCTGGTTTGGTGATATAATTTTGCCCGGCGCCAAAACTCAGTGGTGAGTTAATGAAGTGAGGGTCATACAGTCGACGACCCAGGGACCCTCGTGAACCGGCCATCAGTTATTGCCTGATTGTCACGTACTTACAGTTGCACACTTTACATAGGATGGCGAAACTGTCGACCATCTTGTACGCCTGAACTATTTTACTAAACACTGATGACGCTTACAAGGTTGCCCTATAATAATAATACACTATTTTACTGTTTGAGTGGTTTATTCATCGTCCGTTCACAGGTGAATAAATGCATGAATGATATGAAAAATGGCCTCAGCCTTTGCGCGGCGAAAAACACGTGGCTTTAAGTTGATAAACGCGTTTGCATTGAAAAAACTCAGGTGAGAGTACAGTTGCTCTCTCCGCGGAAGTTGAAACAAATAAAATTAATGTTCCGGGTAATTACTTGAATACTATTGTAGTGAAGATGATTGCAGCCTAACATGCCGGTACCGAGGGCCTCGCCGGTACTCGCGGAGGAGTGAGTGACTTACACTTCTGGTCTCGTTCAGGTGCTGAGAAGAACTGGGGCGAGCTTGGGGTCGGTTTCCACAACTTATGGTGAAAGCCGAAGCCAAGTGGCGAAAAAGTGAAACACAAAAACACTGAAAGATGAAATATGTGATGAAAAATGATATGAATTAAATTAAGCACAAGAAAACACAATGAATTACATAAAAACACTTATTAAACTGTTACATTATTACATAAAAGTTTAAATTGCACTTTCGGTAATGCATCCACATTACACTAGCCACAGCGTTGCCAAGTATACTATAAAAACCAATCTGGCTGTGGCTGTGTCCTTTGCTGACATAACGTACACTAATGCACTACACTTTGTAGCACTTTCTCTGCTGCAGCTGGTGCGGTTGACCCGACTGCTGCAGTCAGAGTGGGCTCAAAGGAGCTCGTGAATGCGCGGTTCATGTCAAGTAGTGTAATATCAAGTTTGTGACATCATCTGCAAACTGACGGAGGCACCCAGGGCCCCCTGGGCCATTGACCGAACTACCAACATCGCTAATTCTCCACTGGGTTTTGGTGCAGTGTAATTCTACACTCAACCAGCTCTGGGTCACCTCGACCACGTCAACTGATTAGGGGCCTAAATGTGGTATGGTATCGGACTTAGGTCACATTGTAACCAATTGTAGACACAAACAAAAGAATATTTTTATGAGATTGGTGACACACAAAAAACGAGTCAAAACCCTAAATGATATTTAGCAATAAGAGTGAGCACCGATAAAAATTTGTAATTGTAAACACTAGCTGATGAATATAAACAACAAGGTGATGTAAAAGTTAACACTGGTGCATTTGAAAATGTAAACAATCGTAACTCTGATGAATGTAAACAACGTCCTGCCAAATGGAAACAAAGGTTGATTGTAATGAAATGAGTGCTGCATATTAAACATAAACAATGATGAAATGGCGAATGCAAAGAATTGAAAAGTAAAATTACACTGAGATGGCAGTCTATAAAAAGGTAAACACTGAATTTTCCTTTGGCAAGGATGGGTTTGAGTAATGAGAAATTATGTGTGTGTCTGCTGATTATAACATTGCAGTGTTTCGTCTGGCTGTCACTCGCTGTTGGAGACTGGACGTCACGACAGTTTATGAAAATTCCACGTGCGAAGGAAGCGATTGCTTACCCACCGATTTTCTCGACGTGCGAAGGGGGATTGATTGATCACCGATTATCTCCATGTGCGTGGGCATGATAGGTGCAGAGGGGAGCTTATGATAGCCACAGTTTATCTCTGACCATATGATAATGTCACCGGATGCATATGGAAGCTTGTGCTACCCACCGATCAGCTTTGGGTGCCCGATAATGAGTGAATGAATGAATGAGCTAGAAGTATAGAGCTCGCGATGTAACGAGTCAAGACCACAAACCATTTTTACACACAATAAACACACTATGACGTATGACATACACTTGCCAGACTGGAGTGCTGATTGTTTGGCATTACTTGGAATTTGTGGCTGTTAATTGATAGAGAATTTGTGAATATATTTAAGACTAGATGCATTAACAATTGTAAACAACTAGGAGTGCTCGAAAATGTGTGCAAAAACAATGAAAGAAACAATACAATGAACATAATAACTGCAGGAAAATATGCTCAGTAAAAAAACACAAGAATATATAATCCTGGTAGTAACAAAATGTATGAATGAATTATGGTGTAAATTAAAAATTGCATCAAATGTTGGTTTTATTACTGAAAGGCTGCCAATAATCTTTGAGATGCTTTGCGCCCCAGCTAAGAAGTTCTGCGTGATGGGAACAGCGAGCACATACTGTGCTACATCACGACATGGCTGCTTGTTGACATTATGAGTGTAGAGCGCCCGCAGGATTGGTACGCATTCCCCACTGCGTGCTCCCTGGAGGTCACGGGATGATGGGAGGGGGTACTGCTACTGCTATCCGCCGATATATTCCCATTGCCACTGTGATCTTTCGAAGAGGAGGGGGGAAGTGTTGCTCGCTCGTAGCTTCCCCCTGCAAGTGCAAAATGAAGCATGGTCACGACGTTACACAAATACATTGTACTTGCCTGGGGATGTTTGTTGGTTTTTGATATAGCAGCGGCATATAGCACTTGCCGCTAGTTTAGGTTACAGAAGCACTGTTTCAAACGAAAACTTTGTTTCGCTCGAGTTCCAACAATGAGTTTTACACGAGGTTTGAACATCCTTCCAAATCGCTTTAAACAATTCCAGGTACCTGTCTGGGGTGTCTGTGGTTTTTTAACTGGATTACCTGTGTGAAGCTTGTTCAGCAGGTAATGAAATCATGGTGCTTGCATTGCATGTATTGCTGGAGCATATTTGCCTAGGTGGCTGTGTTGATACGTCATGCTTGTCCTGTTTTCTGCATCGTTTGACTGTATTGCAGTATTTTCTGACAGTTTCATGTCGGGCGTGCCAGGGCAGGTGACAGACACATTTCAAGGATATGGAGATGGTGCAGTTGAGCTCGCCATGCTTTGAATTTGTTACACTTAACCATTGTTGTATGTATGTGCATACGTGCCTGGTTAAGCCGGGTTAATAGAAATGTTCACATACATTGCTAATAGTTTGCTCCAGCCCTGGGTGTCCTGCCCCATTGCTGTAATGTGCATGTCTCAGAACCTGCTCTCTAACGGTGGGAGGAACAAACAGTCTCTACATGCCATGGTTACTAAATGAACATGTTTCTAAACGACTATCTATTACGCGCCTACACTAGATGGCTTGCTGGGCGAATCTGTCTTTCTGCTTGCGGGTGAGTAGACATTCTAGCTGCGCTTGCACTACGTCTCGACAAAAGTCATGCACAGTGAGAGCATTGTTGGTCGTATTTATCTAGTGAAGGCTTACCTCACTCAGTGGTTCCCACGTAGTTGCTAGTAAAATTTTCTCCCACTGTGCATCATCCTGCAACACAACATCGGCGCATGGTAACCTGGGCAGTGTGTCTGCTGGCTGGTTCTTGCTGCCCGGGACATGCTCTACGACTAAGTCGTAAGCTTGGAGAAGCAATACCAACCAGGTCAGCTTGCTGCATGCCTCACACATGGTATGGAACCAGACTAAGCAGTGGTTGATGGTGCGAAGCGTGAAGCGGTGATACTGCAAATTTGCTCGTTACTTCTTGATGGACCATACTACTGCTAAGTATTCACATTCGTTGATGACATACCTCCGCTCAGATGGTCCGAACTAGGCACTAGCGAAGTCAATGACGTGACATTCGCCATTGTCACTGTATTGGTAGAACACTGCACCGAATCCTTCTTGATTGGCATCGGTCTGCAGGTAGAGGTGTTTTGTGGTATCATACCTCGCCGAGGTCGGGAACACTCAGAAACGTGACTTGATTTTCTGAAAGGCATTGGCAGTGGCGCTGTCCCACTGAATCCACCGCTAGATTGACAATATATCGGTGAGTGGTGTGGTGAAGATGGCAAATTCCTGGATGTGCTCCCGGAGCCAATTTATTAGACCAAAGAACTTCTGGAGCTGCGCACAAGGTGGTGGGTATTCTTCGATCAGACAAAGTTTTTCGGGGTTGGGTTTGTTGCCTTCCTCGTCGACGACATGCCCCAGGAATTCGATGCTAGTATTTCCAAGGTGGCATTTTGCAGTTGCACACCTGAGGCTGTTAATGGCCAACTTCTCGAGCACAAGTGACAGGTGGTGTAAGTACTGCTCCCAACTTGCCAACCATATCACAACGTTGTCCAGGTAGGCGAGAGTGAATTTGCCGATGAGGGCATCCAACAATCTTACCATCATCGTCTGGAAGGTGGCCATCGCACACTTAAGTCAGAATGGCATGGTGCAGATATGGAAATGCCTTCTTTGGGGGGGGGAGCTGTCTTGCCACTGTTTTCATGACTGATGGACACTTGTCAATAACTGCTCTTGAGGTGAAGGGATGATGTGTCCTTGGCTTGCCCTAAGGAACTGAGGGCATCTTTGATGCTGATCTATAATTGTAATGCACTACTTGTTACTTGGTTCACTAGTCGATAGTCTACACAAAACCTCCACGTGCCATCTTTTCTGGGTGCCAGTGTTATGGCAGAACTGAAGTCACTGTTTGTTGTCTTAGAAACAGTAATTCAACATTTCTTGAATTTGCTGTTTAATAATCTTTGCTAGATTTGGTAAATAACTGTGTGGTGGAGTGTATACAGGCTTGTCTTGCACTAGCAGTATGGCATGCTCAGCTATTTGTTAGACCTGCCCAATGAGCAACGATGCTGAGAACAACTGCAAACTCATGGACAGCTCGGATGTAATAAACCAAATACATGCATCGAGATGTCTTCAGGCGTCAGGCCAGCCATCGTTGACGGTCGCAGCACAGCAGCCGAATCCAGGAGGTAGGGGTCAAGGTCACAGTCCACCCCTTGCGACTGACCACCCTGTGCTCGCATGAAGGGATGTACTAACTGTTGGGGAGGAGGTGTGAGTGTCTGTGCACATGGCCAGCTGTGCTGATCGATACTGCCAGCTGGTGTTTAGGTGCCGAAACAGGGAGGGGGTGAGTGTAGGTGCACCCACACACTCTTGCTAAGTTGTTCATGGCACTGGAGGGGCGGGGTGACGATGCCTCTCTGCCCTGTTATGGTCAACTTGCTGAGCGTGCCCTTTGCTGTTGATGTAATGGTGCCTGCAAATCTGGTTTTGGCGCACTGTTATGCCATGTGGTGTGGCATCTCTGGGTGTTGTTCTGGCATATGGCTGACATCAGAGCATTGTACCGGGTTAATCACATTGCTCTTGACATGCTCTCTTGATTATGGTAGGTGAAAATAGGCGTGGAAAATTCTCAAAAGTGGGGTTGAGGTGTCGGAAAATTTGGAGGTTTCTGGGTCGAAAAACATGAAAGGAATAATGAGGGAAAGGTACGCCACACAGAAGGGCGACAATTTGATGCCTGTTGGCTGCATGGTGTTAGGTAGAATGGAATTTGTAAGGGTGGTGCAAAAATTGGTATGGAGATACCCGACTAGGCGCCAGACACCGTCGGCAGGTGGTGTCGATGATTACTGCTGGTTATGATGATGATCTCATGGAATGTTGGAGCATTCGCCAGGATGTACATAGTCCCTCGGTGAATTGTTGGATGAGCCCCTCAGGCCAGAATAACCAGACATCCTTCATGCCTGATAATTATTGCTGAGGTATTGTGGGCCTATTCAGGCTGACCCACATGCCTCCAACTATGAATAGCTCTGAGTGTAGCATACTGACTGTTTAGGTAACATCCATGGAATTAGGTGAAGGCGAGTTGTAGTGGACCCGTACCCCGAAACGCCCGAAGTCAGAGCTTAAATAAAATACACATAGTATGAAAATTCGAAAGACTTTACATCACACTCGGTGATAACTTATGTGGGTTCTGGCATGCAACATGCCAGATATGCTACACTGCGAAAAAGAGCGCTAGTGGTCACTGTGGATTTATGGTGAAAATTAAGTTTACCTAGGCGATGCAAGTCCTGGGGAATAAGGGGTGGCGACTATGGGTGAAAAATTAAATGAAAATGGTTCCAAGTATTGCGCTACTATTTAAAACTACATGGTTCAGTGCACAAAAGTTGAGTTCACCCGAAGCGCACATGTGACGCGACCGATCCCTTGAGACACTAGATGTTTACTGAATCTGCGAGCTCGCACTGCAGTAACTATGGTGGCATGCTGCTCACCTGCATTACTTTCTATTTTCCTGTAACTTGTAAAAAATGACAAAATAAATATACAAATTATCCTGAATACAAACAATAACCTCTTAAACTTGGATGGCATGAAATAAGGGTGAAACAACTTTGATGAAAAACACATGAATTTGAAAATTACAAAATGAAAACCCTGAAATGCTATTAGCGACATCTTTGAACATTCACACTATAAGTGTGGCTTTATTTTCTTTCAGATTTTTGCTTTTGAATTACCCTACGAACTATATTCGGTTGGTCCGTCATATAGCTACCTTGCCCTTTGTTGATGGTGGCGGGGTTAGGTTGTTACGCTGCACTGTCTTACACTTTTCTGCGCTCGCAGTGCACTTCACTCGACCTGCGCACTTGTTACACACTGATGCCAATTGGTGCAGTGGACGTGCGGCGTGTCAAACGGACTGAGAGGAAGGAACTCGTCCTGTGTAAACAGTCTCCTAAAATATTGAAATCTAGTAAGTATTTGGATATTATGCGTGGTATAATGTTTTATGGCCATTCAAGTTGTTGTATGTTATATTTTTATTCGTGGAAGTGAAAACGTAAATAAAAATTGGGACATCGCATCATGGCTTTAGGTGTAAACTACAGAAACTCGCACATCGAGCGGTTAATAATCTAGATACAAACTAACAAGAGTGTCCGAATTCGGTATGCACTTCTTCATGAAGGGGACATGGTTTATATCTCGCGGAGACCACAAGGGGTATTGAACGATGGCTCATATCTCGCGAAAGCGCAAGGAGAAGTGGACAAGGGTGCAAGGCGGTGAATTAAGACACAGCCTGTATATTACTTGCATTTTTGTCTAATCTCCCCATATTCTTGATCATGAGATCTTTAAAGCCCCTGTCACACTGTCAAATGTTCCCGCCATAATTTTTCCAATATTTTCATAGTGAGATATTGCTTATGTTTTTCCATGCAGTCCATTACAGGAAGAAATTTAAGGAATGCTGTAGTATAATATAGCCTCTATACTAAATTCAAAAATGTATTCTCCACAACGAAAATTAATGCATTGGTGAGTTCGAAATATTTTGTGCAATATTCACTTAAAATAGCATTCATGCCCTTAAAAATTTCCCTATTATTTACATTATTTAATTTTTATTTTACTCCATTGATTGCACAGTATGTCTAGAAGACAACTGGGACATGGAGTATATCGATTTGTTACAAATACATTTTTGCACATACAACAAATAAATATAACAAATATCATGAAAAAAGTACCATGCAAAGTTAACACAAGAAATTTATAGCAATATCAAAATTGTCAAAGAATTTAAGAAGACATACATGTAATGATTATGTATACTAAAATTATCACTATAGAACAAGATAATTTTTAAGTTAAGTAATTACCATAAAAAATTGAATTCAAACAAACATTTGTAAAATGAACAAAGTACATTGTTGCATAGTAAAGACATAACAAGTAAAGACATAACAATTACAAACACTGAACTGTAAGAATTATTCTTTGTAACCATCAGCTGGTCCATTAAAAAAATATATATATTCAGCCATGGAATAAAAAGATTAGGAATGCAAATAATCTGTTATCTTTTGTTTGAAAGATGTAGTGTCACCGAAACAACTATATATATAGTGAGGTGGAAGGAAGTTAATGACGTGAACTATGCGTCCACGAGTTCCTTGTGCTCACTCTGACTGCCGCAATCACAACAACTACACCAGTTACACCGGGTCGCACCAACTACATCAGGCCAAGAGTGCGTCGTGCGGGTCGACAAGAACGGAACTTGCACCTTCTTGTCAACAAGGATTACGCAATAATTGAGTAGGGTGGTCTCGAGAGACCACCCTACTCAATTATTACAAAAGGCAACTCTTTTAATTAGTGGGTAGGCGATCCGGAACTGTGTTTACCCCAAAGCCACAGCCGTTGGAGGCACTGGCAATTGGTCGTTGCGTCCTCGCAGCTCGCACGGCTGAATACGACGCACGCACTACCGGGTGACATTAACTGGCTGGTAGGCCGGAGTTGAAGAGTTTAGTGCCCCAAAGTATCGTCCAGCAGTGTAAAGAATTTTATAAACATATTGAACACAGTCACCGCATTCACGACTACAGCCAGGGGTGTTTTTCATTGCATAAATGGCAATCAAGCATGGCATTCCACACCCCTTTGCCCAGATGGACTCTTCCATCCCTTCCGGAGACAGCCACCTGGCAATGCTGTAGCCAGTGTAATTAAACTCGTCATCGGAAGTTAAATTCAAACTCTTTTATGAGAAAATGTAGTAACTTATTTAACGTGTATTTAGATAAGAGTAATTATGTTTTTCTAAAATAGAGATTGCCTATAAAGGCCTCCAGCATTGTAAGAAATCGTTTAGTGTGGTGACATTCCCTATCCATTTCTTAACTTTAACATTAACGGACATTTGTTAATGAACGGGGATGTCACAAATGTTTATAATTTAATTTGTACAATTTTTCATCATCATAATCACATCACACAGTGTACATGTAATGTTTCATCGTTCTGCGTTTGATGTCGATTGTCGTCACTTGTGGCGTGAGCGGACATTACTCGCCCCAGTTCGTCACAGCACATGAACAAGACCAGAAACGATGGTCGCCTGCTCCGCGAGCCCCCTCAGTACCAGCATGAAGGCTGAAATCATTTTCACTACAATAGTTATATATTAGTCAACCGGAACATTTAGGTTATTTTATGTACTGAGGGGAGAGCCAACCGCCCTCTCACCAGAGATTTTAACGCAATCGCGTCCTAATCTAAGACCACGTGTTTTTCACCGTTTAAGTGCTGAGTCCATTATCAGGCATCATCCACGCATTATTCAACTCTAGCAAGGACAGTAAAAAAACAGCTCAACCAAATGAAATCAGTGTCAATTCATTGTAGGGCATCCTTCGTAGCATCAACCGCATTTTTGTAGCATAGTGCAGGCGTATGTGACGGCCTACAGTCTCGTCATCACGTACGAGACGTCCTACAGTCTCGTCATCAGTTATAAGAGTGCAACAGTAAGTAAGTGACAACTCATCAACCAACTGACAGAAAATTACCAGGGTCCCCATGGGTGGTCGACCGGGCGACCCTCATCATTAGCTAACCACTGAGTTATGGTGCCGGGCAATATTACATCAAACCAGCGCTGGGTAACCATGCGACCACGTCATTAAATATTTTCATAGCAGAGAAATAAACTCTTTCTGGTAGAGGGAGAAAGAGACTTGAGAAAAAAGCACTTTTTTTGAGTATCAAAAATTTTCATTAGATCATCACTGTTTAATTTAAAACTGTCTAAATTATAAGAAACAAAACTAAGAATTGAATAAATACACTGAATAGCCAAAATACTGGTACACCTGCCTAATATCATGTAGGATCCCCGCCAGCACGCAGAAGTCCCGCAAGACAACATGGCATGGACTCGACTAATGTCAGAAGGTATGCAGGTGGCAATTCACACCATGAATCCGGCAGGGCAGTCCACAAATTCATAGGAGTGCGAGGCGGTGGAGATCTCTTCTGAACAGCACGTTGCAAGACATCCCAAATATGCTCAATAATGTTCATGTCTGGTGATTTAGGTAGCCAATAGAAGTGTCTAAAGTCAGAAGAGTGTTCCTAGAGCCACTCGGTAGCAGCTCTCGACATGTGGGGTGTCGCATTGTCCTGCTGGAATTGTCCACGTCCGTTGGAATGCACAATGGACATGAATGGGTGCAGGTGATCGGACAGGATGCTTATGTATATGTCATCTGTCAGAGTCGTATCTAGACGTATCAGGGGTCCCATTTCACGCCAACTGCACACGCCCCATACCATGACAGAGCCTCCACCACCTTGAACAGTCCCTTGTTGACGTGTAGGGTCCATGGATTCATGAGGATGTCTTCATACCTGTACACATCCATCCGCCCGATACAATTGGAAACGTGTCTCGTCAGACCAGGCAATGTGTTTCCAGACATCAACAGTCCAATGGTGGTGTTGTAGGGCCCAGGCAAGGCGTAAAGCTTTGTGTTGTGCAGTCAACAACGGTATACGAGTGGGCCTTCGGTTCCGAAAGCCCATATCAATGATGGTCCATTGAATAGTTTGCACGCTGGCACTTGTTGATGCCCCAGCATTGAAATCTGCGCCAATTTGAGAAAGGGTTGCACGTTTGTCATGTTTAATGATTCTCGTGAGTCGTCGTTTGTCCCGTTCGATCGAAATATTTTTCTGGCCCCAGCGATGTCGAAGATTTGATGTTTTACCGGATTCCCGATATTCATGGTACACTCGTGAAATGGTCGTACGCGAAAATCCAAATTTTATCGCTACCTCGGAGATGCTATGTCCAATCTCTCGTGCGCCGACTATAACACCATGTTCAAACTTACTTAAATCTTGGTAACCTGCCATTGTAGCAGCAGTAACGTATCTAGCAACGTTGCTAGATGCTTGTTGTCTTATATAGGTGCTGTCGACCGCATCGCGTTACTCTGATTGGTTCCATACCTCTGTTATTTGCATACGCCCGCCTATACCAGTTGTTTTGGCTCTCCAGTGTATGTTGCCCTGTAAGAGTGGGAATTAAAAATTTTTTGACGAGTTGTCTGCATCGGATTCTAATTACCTTTTTTTGAAGAAAGAATAACGAATTTTGACCATTGTTAGCTGCGTTTCTCAAAAAATTATTCCATAGGAAAGAAGAGAATGAAAATATGAGATAGCACATAATGTTGCATCCTCTAGCCCTTAAAACCATGCCTGGCATAGAAAGTCCAAGATCGAAGGTTACATCAACAGACTCCACATTACATAACGAAGTATCCAAGAGCACAAGAAGGAAGAATGACATCGCACTAACAAACAGAAGATAAATCTTGAAGTTCAGCATCTCGAAGTTAACCAGTTACAGTTACAAAGAACAGAACAAATTTTGATAAAGACGAATCATATTGTAGTGCAGTGCAGTTCCATCACTCACACAAGCGATAGTACCATGAATTTCGTTCCCGGGAATAGTAAATATGGAGCTTCAACCGTGGCAGCATCCGAATCAGAAGTCTTCTTGGTCATGCATGGGAGGAGGGTTGAGTTCAGGAGGCTGCAGGCGCCGAGATGGCGGCGAGAAGAACAACATGATGTCAGGCTGCTCTTCAAGGCTCTCAAGGTAGACTGGCTGGACTCAGCCGTGGGAAGAAAGAAAAAACGAAAGCATGAGACTCTAAATAGGCCGTATTGCTAAGGAAGGGAAGGGAAAACACACACGTTTACAATCATCACAGTTCCCAAACTAATTCAGCAATTTTAAAAGGGGAGGTCACCCACGAAACTCATAATACCTTAAGTACGATCATGAAATTCTTTCAAATGACTAACATAGGCCTTGCAATAATCGCGAGTAGAACCCAGATGAGTTAACAGAACAGTGTTAGGGGCCATAAAGTTACGAATTAAAAAAGGGCCAACAAATTTCGGAATTAGTTTAGAGCCCACGTCTCTACTACTATCAGGCAGGGTAAGATTCCTACATATGACCTTATCCCCAACTTTAAAAGGCACTGAAACACTAACATGGTAAAGGCGGGTGTCAATGTCATGTTTCGCGGTAGCGAGACGACTGCACAGCCCAGCCAGCAGACAGTCCTGGTCAGCATCATGTAGGGAAACAGGTGGGGAAGGGATATTCCAGTGGTTAAGCAAGGGATAACGACCTAGGAAGGGGAGCGAAGGAGAAACCCCCATAGATTCGTGGAGAGCAATATTAAACCCCAGGTTAATAAAGTGTAGATGTTTGTGCCAAGAAATCTTTACCTGATTATAGAAGATAGACAAACACTCCTTCAGATTCTTATGAAATCTCGCTGCCTGGTTACCCTTTTGGAAAGAAGGACTGGATGTAAAATACTTATTCACATGGCGAAAACACATATATTTAAACAAATAAGATTGTATGTAACGGGCATTATCCATAATCAATTCTGTGGGCGCACCGAACACATTCCAGACCTGTTCTGAAAGAACCTTAACTATTCTAGCGGCCTTCATATTGCGCTAAAGTAGCAAAATCACAAAATTTTGTAAACATGTCCAACTATATTAACGTACAAATATTTCCCTTACGCAAACTAACCATTGTGCCAAAAATATCGAGATGAACAACCTGCCAAGAAGGTTCTGGTATCTGAACCACTGACTGACTGACCAAAATTTGTTTGTTTCGCCTGTTTACACTTCTGAAATGTTCGCACATGTTAAGACACGTCTGTCTTTAAGGTTGGCCAGGCAAAGTGTACTGAAATTTTGCGAAACATTTAATTGACTCCTAAATGGCCTCCGAAGAACGAATCATGAAAACATTACAATATAACAGGACGCAACATTCTGGTACTACCAATTTTTTCGCTCGCCCGTTTTCCCCAGTGTAGTACAACACTCCGGCTATTTCTACATAGGGAACAGCTATCCCAGCAGCAATATCAGACTTTACTCGCAAACAGCAAACGTCCCCGGCTTGAACCTCGTGAAGCTGAACGAACAATTCGGGGAACTCCTGTACCATGCCTAACGTGGCCTCGGCTTCGTCCTTTTCGACCTCAAAATACACTGGGTCGTACATACAGGACAACAAATCAGCAACCTGGTTATCGGTGCCACGAACATGATGAACTTTAAATCGAAAACGGGAAAAACTCAATACCTACTGTCCCAGTTTTCTAATTGGTGGGGATGATTAAGGACCCAGCTCAAGGCCTGGTTGTTCGTGAATAAATCACATTTGTCGTGCTTGATGTAATAAGTAAATTTCTCCAAGACAAATTAAACAAACCAACGTTTATTTATCGTAAACTGCGAGATTACATTCTGTTTCTGACAGTGTTCTGCTGGCAAAAGCCACGGGAGCAATCTGCCCTTTCTTCCTTTGTCCCGAGACAGCACCTAATGCTACAGAAGAAGCTTCGACTTGAATCACGAAATGTCGTGAAAAATCAGGCTATCTCAAAACTGACGGAGAAGAGAGAGTTTCTTCTTTAAGGTCTGAAAAGCCGATTCCTGATCCGGATGCCACACGAACCCCTGCCCTTTTTTCTTTAACATATTCAAGGGCGCCACTAACTCTGAAAAGTGTTCCATAAATCTACAGTAATAACCTATTAAACGCAAACATTTTTGAACTTCCTTAACATTGCATGGGCGAGGAAAATTCACAATCGGGACAACACGGTCCGGATCGATTAACAAGCGATCTTCACGAAATATAACCCATAAATTTTACTTTGGTGGAACACAAGGGGATATTCTCAGGGTTCACTGTCAATCCTACTTCCAGCATACATTCGAACACTTGATGCAGATGTTGCAAATGCGCCTCGAAATCCTCACTATATACGATGATGTCATCAATATAATTAAATACAAAATTTAAATTTAAAATCTGAAAGCACATGATCTAACATGCTTGATAAAGCCTGACTCCCGAAATTTGCTCCCATTGGGACACAGGTGAATTCGTACTGATTCCAGGGAGTGCCAAACTCTGTGTACTTCCCACATGAGGCATTGGATATACATTGATGAAAACTGTTATTGAGATCAAGAACTGAGTAGATCTTATATTTGCTTAGTTGTAGAAGCGTACAGTCGAAGGTGGGTAGCGAAAAAGGGTCAAGGTGAATTTTCTTGTTCACCAAAGAATGATTAACGACTAATCAATACTTATCACCATCTTTCTTTTTGACTAAAAACCCAGATGAACAATATCCTCAAGTGGATGGTACAATCACTCCTTCCTCCAACAGCCTGTATATAATTCCGCGAAACGCCTGTATATTCGGGGGGGGGGCTAAAATGCCATCCTCTGACAGGCACTGCGACAATCAACGTGAATTTATAAGGTAATACTTCGCATTTCACTACTTCCGTTGAAATCACGTCATGAAATTCATCGCATAGCTAATCCAAGCGCTGCTGCGCGTCCGCCGGAAGGGCCACATTTATAGGCACTTGATCGACGCGTTCGTCTGACCCATCAACAGACAACTTAACTTTAATGTTAGAGACGAAACCGAATGACAGATAACCATCATCAAAATTAACCAGAGCTCGTGCATGTCCCAAAAATTGTAACCCTAAAACTATTTGAAAATATAGAGATGGTAATACCCAAAATGGAAATGTCGAAGAAAAAAAAAACAATTATGAAATTAAGCAATTAAGCTTAACAACCTGATTATTAGTCAAAATTTATCCATTGGCGATACACAAATGTAACTCTGAAACTGAGTGTACCTTATAACTCTGGTTGGGCATAATCGAACCGGCCCAGAAGGGTGGCATTTTACCAGATGGTGTAATTGTAGCAAAGNACTATTTGAAAATATAGAGATGGTAATACCCAAAATGGAAATGTCGAAGAAAAAAAAAACAATTATGAAATTAAGCTTAACAACCTGATTATTAGTCAAAATTTATCCATTGGCGATACACAAATGTAACTCTTAAACTGAGTGTACCTTAGAACTCTGGTTGGGCATAATCGAACCGGCCCAGAAGGGTGGCATTTTACCAGATGGTGTAATTGTAGCAAAGATTTAGATTTCTTCGAAATCGGACAGTTTGCCTGTTAGGATGATTAATTTATCTGACTGTGCTATCCAACTTGAAGAGGGGGCCACAATAGGGGTTTGCAAGTAGGTCTCATGGGTACTTTCGAATGTTCCAGAAGCTTTAATGCCACAAAATACCGATTGTCATCTAGCAGATGCTCTGGAGGAGCTGCTGACAAGAACAAGAGAAAACCTCAACTGGCGACTAGAGAGGGCAGTTTCAGAATTGCTACAGAGAAATGGAGGTGCTTTCTCCTGTGAGCCCAATGACCATGGCAAAACTAATGCTGCATGTCACCACATCGACACACTGGTTGCCGACCCATTAAGCAGTCACCAAGGCGACTACCACTAGCTTCATATGAGGTCGTTGATGGTATTCTCAATGTGCTGAAGGATTTAGAGGTGATAGAGTCATCATTAAGTCCATGTTATTCTCTAATCGTGCTTGTTAAAAAGAGGGATAGCTCTATATGATTTTGTGTGGATTACCGCCAACATAATGTGACCAAGAAATATTTTTACCCACTCCCTAGGATAGAAGAGACACTGAATAGCCAAGCAGGATAATAGTGGTTTTATACTTTAGACATGAGGAGCTAGTATTGGCAGTGCGAAGTGGCCCCAGACGACAAAGAAAACACTGCCTTTTGTGTCCAAGGGAAAGGAACCTGGCAATTTTAGGTTATGCCCTTTGTGATATGCAATGTCACTGCCACCTTCGAACGAGTGATTGAGAAAGTTCTACCCTTAGACTTTTGCCAGGTGTACCTAGACGACGTTGTGGTCACGGGCAGAACAATTGAGTAGCACCTGACATGCCTTGATTCTGTGTATCAAAAAATCGCTGCTGCCAACCTGAAATTAGTTCCCATGAAATGCCTCATTTTCACAAATAGAATTAATTTCTTGGGCCATGTTGTGTTGGCCAATTGGATTTAAACAGCCCCTGAGAATACCAGAACAATAAGAGATTGGTCTCTACCAAAGGATAAAACATAATTACAAGTTTCCTGGGCTTATGTGCTTACTACCATCGCTTTGTGCCTGGGTTTGCCACGATCGCCAAGTCTCTGCATGATTTGACTGAGAAGATTTTATTGTACCATGGAGTGCAAAATTGCTTTCTATAGACTAAAGGAAATATTGATATCTCCCACAGTACTGGGCTTCCCGAGTAGGGCAGGTGAATTCATTCTGGATACTGATGCTAGTGATGTACGTATCGTGGCTGTGTAACCTCAGATTCAGGATGGAAAGGAGAGGCCATTGGAATAATTTAGTAAGATGCTACACTGGCCTGAGAGGAATTACTGTGTGACACATAGGGAGCTTCTGGCAGTGCCGAAGGCAACTGCACTTCTTCGCCTCTATCTTTATGGCAGAAACTTATAACTTAGAACTGATCATGCATCATTACGCTGGCTGCTAAATTTTAAGAACCCCGAGGTCAGCTAGCCTGGTGGATAAGGCAACTGCAAGAATATGACTTTGAAATACATCACAGGTCTGGACACCTTCACAGCAATGTAGATGCACTTTCCAGGAGACCATGCGAACGATTATGTCATAATTGTGAATGCCAGGAGGAACATAGTGGTGTTTCGTGGAAAGCAAGGAGGACAAGAATTCAAGGCACTGTATCTTGCGATGGGTCACCTTCATGGGACGAAAAGGTTACAAATAATGATTAGCTAAGTTACCCCACTTAACATCCAATACTGGAGTGGAAGGAAGCCAGGCTTCGACCAAGATGGGAGGAGATATCCAGTCTTGGCATGAGAGTCAAGGCATACTGAGCACAGTGTAAATCCCTTGTTATAAAGAATGGTGTGCTTTACAGGATCTCGAAATTTAATGATGGGAGACAAAGTAATTTACAATTGGTCCTACCAGTGTGCCGACTCCCAGAAGTGCTAAGAGAACTGCACAACACAGCAGCAGGTGGTCACTTTGGTGTAAATAAGACCCTTGACAGAGTTCGAATAAGATTATATTGGATCGATTGTCGAATTTTCGGGAGGATGTTGAGAAGTGGCGCCATCTGTGTGATGCATGTACCGCGATGTAGGGTCCGAGGGTTAAGGGACGAGATCCCCTTCAGGAATACCATGTTGGGGCCCCATTCTAGAGGATGGTAGTGGACGTTCTCGGACCACTACCAGTCACTGGTAGGGGGAATAGGTACCTTCTGGTAGCACAAGACTATTTCACAAAGTGGCCGAGGTCATACCGGTGCCAAACCAAAAGACTGGCGCTGTAGCTGATGCACTTGTAGAGCACGTTTTCTCCAGGTTTGGAGTGCCACTTGAGCTTCATTCTGATCAAGGACGAAATTTTGAAGCAACCCTTTTCCAAGAAGTAATGAGGATTTTAGGGATGAAGAAAACCAGTACCTCAGCATTACACCCTCAGTCTGATGGGATGGTCGAGAGACTAAATCGTACCCTGGAAAAGTATCTGACGATCTTCGTAGAAGACAACCAGAAATATTGGAATTCCAAGGTACCCTGATTTCTCCTGGCATATCGTTCGGGAGTCCACGAGTCTACAAGGGTATCTATCACCTTCAAGGATGCTGTTTGGAAGCAAAATAGCCTCCCTGGTGACCTGCTGTTCGGACGTACATTAGAAGGTGAAGAAGTCATCCCAGAATACACCATTAAACTGCATCAAAAGTTAGTGGACATTCATGAGTTTGCCCGGTGGCACCTTAAAATTAATAGGGACAGAATGAAAACACGATATGACTGGAGGATGCCTGAAGATACCTTTCATGAAGGACAGATGGTGTGGTTTTACAACCCTCAGAGGTGGGAGGGGTATCGCCCAATGCTACAGAAATGTTGGGAATGCCTGTACAGGAATCTTAAACTGATAAATTATGTAGTCTAGCGGATTTTCCAACAGGGTTCTTGGGCGAAGCCTAAGGTTGTTCACATAGACCGACTGGTGCTGTACTAAGGTCCTGATGTTAGAGAGTCTGTTCGGGACGAACAGACTTAATTAGGGGGCAGTGTTACATGGTGAAGCTCGCACTGGACCTGTGATCCCTGAGCAGCCGATCTCTGTGGGATGTAACCCACCTCGACCCTCCCCTTCTCCCAGGCAGACCCGCTCGCTCGCCCGACAGCTGGGGAATGGTATCGGTGGCCTGGCTGGCGTGACATCCCCTCCTCCCACCTGCTGGAGAAGCCAATAAATTTTCAGGATGCGCAAGAATGTTCTGGGAAATAGGATCCTCTACACAGTGCGGCATTTAGAAAAAATTCTGGGCGATGGCCTACGACCCTATAAATATTGCAATGGTCCAAGGGTCGGCAGTCTCTTTGTTGAAGCCAATTGGCTGAGTGCGGTATTCGAGCGACGCGTGGTACAGGGAGAGACATCAGCAAAGGGGATGGACGACGACGGGATATTACGAGGCGACGGTGGACGTGGTGTTTGTGGGGTGAATGGACGAGAGGGCGTGAAACCCGACAAGTGAAGGCACATGAGGGCGCTCGGAGAACTTTAGAACCTTGCGGACTGGCGAGACCTGAGGCAAACTGAGGTGCGGCTGAATGAACATGTAATATGGATTTTATTGTAAATATTGGAACTGTCAAATATGGACGTATAATTTATAAAATAATTCATTAGGTTTTGATACACGGTCTTTTGGGACTGATTTTTAATTATTTCATTACATTAATTTCTTTGAGGTAATCGTAAATTGTATTGATTGAATTCATTAGTTTTAAACAGCAAGTTATACCAATATATTGTGAGAATTTGGGTGGAGGGAATTTTGTTTGTACGTATTGTAAATAAAATTAGGAAATTATAATTAACAATTTTATTTAATTAAGTTCTCTATCCCGTAACGAACCTGGTTCAGCCCACTGACTTTGAGAAAATTGTTATAGTATGATTTCTATTTTCATCACCAAACAACACCCTCCATATTTTGATTTTTTATCTACTGAGTTGGTTTTTTTTTATCAATATGAGTAATTCTTTATACTTTTCTGGAAATGCCTGTATTAGTATTACATGTCTGCCATGTTTTATGTTCATGCCATTTAAATTTTCTTTAAAAATTGTTTCTTGTTTTATTTACAATATTGAAATCTTAGTACTTAACCATGCATTGGTCATTTTCCTTAGTTAGTCGTCAGGATTTCACTTATACATTGAACCATTATATTCATTTTGTGTATTCACGATGTGATATATTTATATGAACTGCGAGTCAAATACGGCATTTGAATGAATATGCATACTACGTGCCTTTTCCGTTTGTCATAAAAAATGGGATTACTTGACCGAAATAATGGCTAAAAACTTTCATACTGATCTAAAATAAGTGACAAAAACTTTTGCTACCACGTAAATATTATTCTTTTGTGAAATATGGTAAATAATATAATATTTCTTAGGCATACAAATAGACGTGGAAGGTTGGCTATAAATATAAATTATCTACCTCAACAGAAAAAAAAATCCGAATGTTAAATCACAACTTAGCTCTGTATTAACAAACTTCTATCACATGCGCCAGCTGCAAAAAATATAAGCGACTGTAAGCCATGGTGTTAAAATGTAAACCCCAGCAGAGTTGAATTCATTTACAGCCTGACGAGAAACTTCTTTTCAATCCATCGCAGGCAGCGCTGAAGGCCGCGTGACGTCATGCGCAGTCAAGTTCAAACGCGTCCTCATTTCGTTTTCCTCCCCCAACCCCTTCATCTGTCAACGCTTTTTACACAACACAGGAAAAGTTTTAATTGTTTAAATAAAAGCACAAAGCGAAATATTATATTGAATTTCATAAAGCCATATTAAAATAAAAAGAGTACAACTATACCTCACTGTGCAAACATTTTTAACTTCTTGAATCATCGATCACTTGATTTGACTGCACGCCCAAGGCGTCTCACGCAACAAGACCGCGTAAACTCGTCTGCAATCGTCGCCCAGCAGACGCGTTACAGTTTGGCCAACCTCGCGCGCCCTTCACACCTTCAGTCAACCGGAAGTGCGCTAGAGACCACGGAAAATAACGTGACCTTATACTGATTCTACAAAGGCGCGGTGTTCTTGAGGTGTGAATTTCAATTATAATTTACTTTGACTTCTTTCGTGTGTAAAACTAATACTGCTCCTGTGGGCGCTAGTGCCACCTGTTCATTCTCCTGAGACAGCGCCAGATTGGCCATTCATTGACCAACTGCACTTATTCATTGAAATGTTACAGTCGTCTACACTCGTGAAATCACATGTTGCGGACACTGTACAAAAAAGAAAATGAACAGATCGTCAAAAATCGCAGCTGTAAAACACGTTCTGTTTTGCACGAGGTTAGGAAGCACCGCGTCCGTACCACGAGTCTACTTGTTTTGAGTGTTCTGGCAGTAATCTTGTGTACAAGCACTTTTTTGACTGTTTTGACAGTAATTTTCTCTACAGTTATTTCCGTGGCATTATATTTTGTGTTGACAAACTGAGCATGTTGACGGCCAGCTGGATGTGTTTATGTAAACATCATCGGTAGCGGGAAGAGAGACTGCTGTATCCAGTGAAACAGCTGTATACAGTGCTGTCTTCATAACTGTCAAATAAGTGGTCTAGTTAATTATGAAGACAATACAAGGTGTTTTTGAATAACACGTCGAAATTAAAATCACAGCATCTGTGGGCCAATAGTAAAAATAAATCATTGTAACAAGAGTTTTGGAAAGGTCATTTAGTACTTTTTAATTTAAGTTGAAGTTTTTTTTTTTTTTTTTTCCTAACCTACTTTAAAACTATGTGTTATTGGGGCCCGCGGTAGGTACGAGGGATTAATGCGTCTCAAGGTAGAACCTCATACGCTTAAAGGATAGGGAATTTCATGCAAAGGAGGCGTGCATCTCGGCTAAGAGGGATATTTGGCAGCCATGGCCGAGTTTAGGCCATGGACTACATCCCTAAGGGGGCGTATAGCAAGCTATAGTTAAAGAAGGGAGAGGGGAAAAAACCCGCATAGACACGGTAAAAACCCTCTCGACAGAAAAGAAGTTTCAAACTTATCATGCATTAAAAAATGCATAAGGAGACAGCAGGTTTGGTAACATGCTTAAAAATGGGAATTTTGGCTCTAGAAGAGAAAATGGCTGTGGGTGCAAGCACCCTTGGGGTATAACTGCTGTCAATATGACTGCGCATATGTCTGCACAGTAATATTAACAGCAGCCACAATTGCAGGGCCATCCTGCTTCTCGTCGTGGAAGTCGGCAGTCTGGGCGGCTCAGTCATGGCACCTACTCCGTCTTCGCTCCTCCACGCTGACGCCAGGATCTCCACGCCGTGGGTGAAGGCGGGGAGCCAATCGCCAGGGGGCCACCCTCTCCCTCATCCTTCAAAATAGTCCGTCGGTCGGAGGTGAGCTCTGGCTCGGCGGGACATCCAGGACCTACCAGCTGGAGGCGAGTGCAGCTGGCCCAGGAGTGGAGGCTGACATCAGGTAGCTTCAGAGGTCCGACGCATTCCATGGCCATTCCTCACGCACCAGCAGTCAGCAGCTCGCAGAATCCAGCAGTGAGGTTCGCTACACTTCGCATAGTTTCAGCACCTCGAGATCCCCCTCCCCGCCTTGATCGTTGAGCTGCCTCCCACCGATGCGCTTCGCCAACTCGTACCGAGCCGCCCAGGTCCCCGACGTCCACGACGACGGCGCTGTCGCACCGGCCAGTTGGTCCGCGGGCTGGTATTAGAATATTCCCAGCCACTCCAGAGCCTGGAGATCCCCTATCCGCCACCTGGGGACGCGACGAGTTGCAGAATAGTCGCTGCGCCCTAGCTGCTGTAGTCGCCTCGTGCTGACAGATGTCCGCATCCTTCGCTGGTCCCAAGGGGCGGGTAGATCCCGGAGCGGCGCAGCCGCCAGCACGATGTTCACTCCACGACAGCCAGGACTCGTTTAAGTTGAAGTAGTCAAAAGCCGGGAGTCTGCAACTTCACGTACCTGGGTGCACAACAAATTGCATATCACGCAGGCGAACGGAACTGGTAGGGAAATTGCGAGTCTGGCGTAAGGGAATGGGGAAGTAAGATGCTAGGAATCAACCGCCGTCATTTTGAATTTACCCTTTTTCCCCTTTACTCTTAAAAGTTCCCATTATTACTCGTAATTAACAATTTTTTCCCAAATTTCCCCTTTTCCCCTCAAAATTCCCTTTTTTCCCTTAACATTTCCCATTTATCCCTCAGCACTGATCACCTCATGTTCAGTCAGAAACGAGCCCCCCCCCCCCCTTTTTTTTTTTCTCGTTCCACCTTTTCGAAAATGTTACTAGAAAAAATTTAATTGCGTGGGTCCTTAAAAATAAAATTCGANACCCTGTGTCTGGTGGTCTTAGATAACCTTAAGCCCAACAAATTAAAAAAACTGGAGAATAATTATAAAAGCCCAAAAAATTATAAAAATTAAAAAAATATTGGGTAAAAAAATATTGAAAAATATTATTTTAAGATGTACATGTAAGAGGTACGGGGTTTCATGACAGGTGGCCAACCCTCGCCAGGTCAGCCAGTGCCCCTCTCGTCAGCCATGTTAGATGTCGATGACATTGACCCGTGAACTTTGACCTTGACCCCATTGAAGTTTGACCTTAAACCCAAAAATTATCCCTAAAAATTTTTAAAATCTCAAATAATTCTAAAAACTCCAATAAATTTTTGAAAAGCTCTTGACACTTGACTCAATATCCTTGGCCCAATAACCAAGACCTAATACAAGACTCAAGTCTCAAGACCATTGACCCAAGTTTAGAGACTCAATACCCTTAACTCAAAATCCTTAACTCAAAACCCTTGACTCAAGACTCAAGACTCACAAACCTTTGAGACATGACTTAATACCCTTGACTCATTTTCAAGACTCTTAACCTATGACTCAAGACCCAAGATCAAGACCCTTGACTCAAGACTCGAGACCCTTGAAACAAGACTCAACACTCCAAGACTCAATCCCTTCTGCCCTCACGTAACACTATCTTGGAATAATATTCACAATTGAACCCTCTCAGTCCCGTGTCCATGATGGAGCTCATGTCGCACGTGAAGGATATTAATGGCCGGAACTGTATGCAACAAGGCATCAGTGGCCGGGGTTTTGAGCGTCTTCCTTGTGAGAAATCTGATTGGTTGAAGTTTCTACAACATTCAATCATGAATGAGTAATGCTGATACCAACTAACACGTAGCACGTTGTTAACTGGTTGCAAGAAGCACACTCGAAACAAGTACAGCACTCATCATAAAATGTAACGATTGCAACACTTGGTCTCAAGAATAAATTCGGGACTGAAAGGGTTAAGTAGCAAATTTAAATGCATATATTATAAGCCTGATGACATACATAATAAAATACTTGCAAATGACTCAATTACTGAAATGATGCAACAACTTCAAACTGTAAAATTAAATAATTTTTTAAAAAGCATTTTTCACTTTTTTGAAAATTCAAATTTTTCTATTTTCTTACTGTTTTTTTTTTTAATATTATGGATATAAACACTGCTCTAAATCTAAAACACTTTTACACACTTGTCCGACTGCAGGCCAGCTCCACTTGGGCCCACACGTGATTGGTCCAGGCAAGTACAGACTGTAGTCATGCTCAAGAGAAGACTACAGTACATCAATCTGAGGAACATGGTAAGTAAGACGTGCTCGTGCAAAGTGAGGTTGCCTGACAGTGATGTGGCAACACTGTGCGACATTTCAGGCTACCTCCTCTACACCAAGTACCAGTGTGTGTCAGTTAGCAGACAGACGTCGCGGTACTCGACTGAAAACTTACAGTGCGTGTTCATAAAACAGACAACACAATTTGTTTTATAACACGTTGATACCTGCCAAATGCTGAAGTTTGGAAGTAGGTATTGATTCTGCTCTGTGGCGTGAGGCGCCAGCATTTGATGCTAGCCCTCAGTGACAGGGCGTAGGAATACGTCGACACTGTTGTCTCTAGGTCCAATTTACTAATAAATTACACTGTATTTGTGAGTTCACATAATCGAGTTTTACTGTTGCTTGAACAGGTTAACTGGTGCATGAACTCACGAGACAAACTCCCCTCCCCTTTTTCTATGTAGGCTACGTATGGTTTGACGTCGCGATTGGCGTCGTGGGGGGGGCGGGGGGAAGATTCTTCACACTTGGTGTAGAACTACTTATCTGACACTGCTGCGCTGTCTTCCCTCGGCTGGCGGCTTGGAACTGCTCCGGCGCTTGGTGGGGCGTCCCGACGCCTGCTCTCGGAACCCCTCCTCCCGGGTCCACTCAGCACTCTTCGTTTGACGAAGTCGGACTGGCTTTTCTCGGATTCTTCCCGCCGCACGTCCCGCTTGACGGCCTCCGACTGAGGTCCACGTCTTGATGCATTTGGCGAACTCGTTTTCTCTCGGCTCCCGGTACACCCTTCTCGTTTGACGAAGTCTGACTGACTTTTCTCGGATTCTTCCCGCCGCACGTCCCGTTTGACGGCCTCCGACTGAGGTCGACGTCGTGATGCATTCTCGATCCTCGACTGACTCCGACTGACTGACTGACTGACTGCTCGATCCGTGACTGACTGACTGACTGACTGACTCGTTCATCGCACTGGCTTCGTCCGGCTCCGGCCCGGACGTCTCGCTTCAGGTCCCCCGACTGACTGATTCNCTGACTCGTTCATCGCACTGGCTTCGTCCGGCTCCGGCCCGGACGTCTCGCTTCAGGTCCCCCGACTGACTGATTCGACGTCTCTTAACTGACTGCCTGTTGCTCCCCCCCTTCGTGTAGTTTTTGTAGCGTCCATCACCATATTCAACTTTCCCCGTCTCTGCACGTGTCCGGGGTGCTTGTCGTCCCCCTGGGTCATAAAACACGTGGCCGCTGCTCGTGTGGTCCGCAGCCGGCGTGGCGTCGTCCCTTGGTTCTGGCCTGGAAGTTTATTGTCCCGTTCTGTACGCACGTCCGCTAAAAGCTCTCATGGTNCTGCTCGTGTGGTCCGCAGCCGGCCTGGCGTCGTCCCTTGGTTCTGGCCTGGAAGTTTATTGTCCCGTTCTGTACGCACGTCCGCTAAAAGCTCTCATGGTTTATTGCAGTACAAGACCGGGACAGACACAGCTGGTGGTGGGATCTCGGTGTCCCTTGGGCAGCTGCAAAATGTAGCTGTGTTCGCGCCCTGGTGCCTTCCGTTGTCTCCGGATGTCGTCTGCACGTGCAGGAACAGTTGCACGTGCAGAAACCTTTGGTAGGGTGCCTTTGCAGCTGCGAGGCTCCTGGCATCCCTCTTCCGGCACGTCCACAAAACCCTTAATCCTTATTGCGGCCGTACGCCCGCGACCTTCGCCAGAGTGTATTNTCCCTCTTCCGGCACGTCCACAAAACCCTTAATCCTTATTGCGGCCGTACGCCCGCGACCTTCGCCAGAGTGTATTCTGACGAATAAAATATAGGGACGCAGAATGCGTCAACGTATGTAATGGAGTTATGAAAACATACATTTTATATGTTTTATCACAAGTGTAGTGGAGTTTAAGGGAGCTCCCTATAAAAATATTGTCTGTAAAATTAGTGTTTGCACTTTTGCCCATTACTCTGTAAATACAACTTATCCCAGGAAATGTAAACTATAATCTACACAGTTACCACTTTTTACTTTTTCCCTATCAAACATATTCAAAGAGAAAAAAAATAGTAAATATGGTTAAAAATGGCATTTTATAGTTTTCCTGCACTGTTTCATTAAGACAGTTATGTCCAGTGGGTTTTTGTTTGGAAAGGACCACGACATTTATTGTAGACTTGTATGAAGACTGCATGTGTATATATGACAATAACATAAAATATATAGATATAAAGAAATGATGAGCATGATCTGGTTAAATTGATTAATTATAGAAAGTTCCATACATACTGAAAGGAGATAATCTTAAAAGAGAGCGAGGTGATAGGGATGGTGGGAGGGGGGGCAAATATATTCAGGGTCCATCAGAAGTTTGCCGTTAGAGATCACAAACCCCAGGTTCTTCCTCACCCAAGTTATCTTTTCCGGATTTACCGTTAGCCCCGTATCATGCAATGCTGACAAAACCAAACAAAGATGGTCAACATGCGTTCCCTGAAACAAGGGCGCAAATCACACTGTAAAAATCCGGAATTTAAATTCAATTGAAAAATACTATGCCTTCCCTAAATGCTGAAAAAACCCGATTCTTCATTTGGACTAGGATACTGGTATACATATATTTTTTTATTTACCTGGCGGTAATCACAAATTATCCTATACTGACCTGGCTGATACTTCGACATAAGGAACGCGATACTAGCATAATTACTCCATAAACCTTCCGCAATATCCTGTTCCATTAAATACTTTAAAATAGCCCTACACTTTGCTACCATAGGTGGAGAAAATCTGTAAGGAACAGCCGTAACAGGCTCAGAGTCTTTCATTTTGATCTCTAACGGACACTGCCTGGAATGAACTAAATGAGTCGATACCATATCTGTAAACTCTACTATCAATTCCTCAATGATTTGTTACTCTTTTTCCGTCAGATCCTCAGAAGCTCGCATAATGCGATGCTACGGACCTATGGTCATTAACTCGCATGACTGATCTGGTTTCAAACGAAACACAAAGACTTTATTATNATGCGATGCTACGGACCTATGGTCATTAACTCGCATGACTGATCTGGTTTCAAACGAAACACAAAGACTTTATTACGAACATGGACTGTAACTCCCGTCTGCCCCAAAAACTCAATACCTAACAAAAAGGTCATTAGATAACGATGGTAACACGTAAAACTTCACCTTCCAGGAAAAATTTTAATTTTAAAAGTAACTTGACATCGTAATTACACCTTCCCCCATCAGCTAATGAGAATCCAACTCCTTCACCTTTCTTTGCTCAAATCAATCTCTTAGACAAGGTCCTCAACAAGTAATTACGAAATTGTTGGCTAATTAAAGAGCATGATGCACCAGAATCCAATAAAGCTGTAGCTTATATTTTGTTTTAAATAACTAAGGGTACATAAAGCAAACCGTGTTTCCTCTCGCACTGAAAACTATTTAAACTGCTTTCACCTGCTTAGGACATTGCAACTTATAATGTCCTGGCTCTCTGGAAAAGAAACACACAATATCCTTCCGTGGTTTTCCGTGGTTCACCTTTTTCTCCCTGTGTTGTCTGTGTAAATCATCTATATCAGAATTCAAATCCCTTTTTCCTTTCTCACTACACCCCACACTATCAAAGGTTTGACATCCAGTATGCTTACGGGATGGACCTCGTGCTAACTAACTGCTCTGTTGTCCCACCTGGTGCAGAGGTGCTTCATGGTAGTCCCTGACCTACACCAAGCTTGTGGCGTTCCTGACCTGCACAAAACTCGCGGTGTTCCTGGCCTACACCAGCCTGAGGATCTTGACCTTGAGCATCTTTACCGGCACAAGGTGTTCTTCCNACTCGCGGTGTTCCTGGCCTACACCAGCCTGAGGATCTTGACCTTGAGCATCTTTACCGGCACAAGGTGTTCTTCCTGACTAAAAAACAATAACTTGTTTGCATCTATCACCTACATAGCAAACCTTGCAAGCGCTGTCCGACTTAACTTCAGGCGCAACACTATCACAATATNTTTGCATCTATCACCTACATAGCAAACCTTGCAAGCGCTGTCCGACTTGACTTCTGGCGCAACACTATCACAATACCTGCTGCTGCTAGGTAACCAATTATTAAACATTATCTGTGTAAAATATTCCTCCAGACACGGCATCCCCAATACGTTCACCATATTCTGTACTCTACCACAAATTCACGCATTCACTGCAGTGACCCTTGACACTTTTCCAGTAACTGCATTTTCATTTTCTTTACCGCCACATCAGACGACACCTGCTGAAGGCATCTGTTCGTGACACTCACAATATCCCAATTTTCATCTCTAGCTTAAGTAAACACTGGGTTAAATCGCTCCGGAATTTTAAACAAAACCGCAACATACAATACTTTCTTGGAACAAACATTAAACGTAAGCAACTTATTAAGACTTACAAAAAATTCCAAAACAGCTGTTAAATGAGTCTACGTAAGCGACGGAAAACTTTTAACAAGTTCAGCTGGTAATTTATTTATTTGTTTTAATTAAGAACTGGACTCGCTCATTTCGTGTTTTATGACCTCCATCACATTCTTCCTTACACGCGCGCTGGCCTTCATTCCCAATTCCTAGATTCCGTCAGTTTCAAATACCTCCTTACCCGCTTCTTGCAGCATTTTTGCGAGTGCATCTTTTGACAGTCACTGAATCCACCCTGTCAACATATTATGAAAGTGTTAATAAATATATACCCACGTAGCAGCCTTTCCCACTGGTTTGCACTTTAACTCTAATTTTTATACTTCCTTCACCAACTTCTCCCAGATTGAAGAACGAACCTTGGAGTAATATTCACCAAGCAGTTCAAGCATACTAGCCAATGGGAGATCNGTTTTATTCTTCCTTTACCAAATTCTCTCAGATTGAAGAACAAACCTTGGAGTAATATTCACCATGCAGTTCAAGCATACTAGCCAATGGGAGATCAGCAAAGTGGCGGAGAGTTTGAAATCTGCTTGCCTCGGTGCATCAATATTCTGTGCAAGAATAGTGATGAGCAGAAAGACAAGATGGAGCGGCTACAGCCAATTCCTACCATTTCCAAGTTGTTGCCCTAAACTGACTGATACCTTCAANCCATTTCCAAGTTGTTGCCCTAAACTGACTGATACCTTCAAATAAAGTCAAAATAATAAGTAAGAAGTCTCCTACGGCAAAGTTACAAATCATTTCTGAACAGGTTTGTCGGTCAACCAAGAAAAAAATTACTAATTAACACAACATTAATTTTATTAATCAGTATAAAAAGATGCTATAAAAATATGCTCTACAATCATGATCCTTAACAATGACTTTGTGGTAGGATACAATACTTCTGCATTGTGCAATAAAATACAAACAGCCGTGAGGCGATAATACCATATACAAAGTATTAAAACTATGGCCGTGAAGCAGCTTACGTTTACGTGAGTATCGTTCCAAGATTTCATCGTACACAAACATTAAAATTGGTACTCTAAAAAAGATTATCTGCCTGACCTAATCTTACTTATTTTTCCTTAGAGATAACTTACCTGAGCCCAAGAATGCTGTTTGCCTCCGCTGGTCATCTCCGTCCATAGCCTCACCTGTACCTCTTCACGTTGCCTCGGCTGACTATCTGACCTCGAGCGGCTTTCTGCTCTTTTTAGTCGAAAAACCGACCAAAAAAGGTACAGAAGTGCACAATTAGGCAATTATGTGTATAGAAACTGAAGTTGTGTAATCAGGAAGGTGAATTCACAAACGGCGCCTGCACTCTCTACCACAATGCCGTGACATTTCGGCAACACAGCCTACAGCTTGTGACGTCACATCACTAGTAGTGCTAGGGTGCGAGACACNCAATGCCGTGACATTTCGGCAACACAGCCTACAGCTTGTGACGTCACATCACTAGTAGTGCTAGGGTGCGAGACACCACGTCTGCATCGCAGTAGGGTTGCTGTTTGGTGGAAGACCCGTTCCACCACTTCCACGCAGCACGTCGTTTGCTGCTACCGTTGCTGCATGGATCTAAGGTGCTGGTTTGAGATGCAGTTCAAAAGATAGGAAATTATTTTCCTCAAATGAAAAAATGTCAGTGACAGGCAGACATTGAAAATCACGTTGATGTTCGGGCGAAAATCTGGTAAAACGGGGAGATCGAAAGAGGCAGGACGTCTCAAACTTGGTAACATATTTCTTGTAATGGTATGTGCAGATATTGACAACTTCTTCCACGCCCGTTCTAAGNACGTCTCAAACTTGGTAACATATTTCTTGTAATGGTATGTGCAGATATTGACAACTTCTTCCACGCCCGTTCTAAGTCTAATTAATGTTTTTATTTCATCACTTATGTCACTTTCAATTATTAACTGTGATGATCTAGAGTAAACAATTTAATTACACTCGTCGTTAACAGAGCACGCCATTGTCACTTGAAGTTAATACAAATCTTGACACCAGGACAGGCAAGGAATGTTTGAAGCTCCAGGCAGGAGCGTCTAAACATGTGCTTATTTATCTGCATGATGCAATCTCATGAAACAGTTGCATCATCTTCAGACTTTCGGACGTTACAAAGTGGTTACCATTACATTTAACAACATTTGTTTGTATAGTTGCAAAATTGTGCATTTTTCAATTTTCTTACATTGCACAGCCCAAACAGTGTATTAACACTTAGTACCTCTTGTCCCACTAATGATAATGCAATTCAGATTGAAGTGGAATCAATTAGTGCAAAAAAGATTCAATTTAAAAAATCTGGTATTTCTTGTTTTTTAACTCAACAGCCGGGGTGAAAATAACCAAATAAGACAACTTGCGCCCTAAAGCTATTCATTAAGATTATATTTCATTTTAAAAAATCAAATTTTTATTTCATCCTTAAAATAACAGTTTTTAGCTTCGAAAACATCAAATTTTCATTTTTTTCCCCATGTTGGAGATTTTTTTCCCTAGGAAGGAACTCTTCAACCCAGATAACTTTGATGTTGTTTGCTGTTCTACTGTAGACACTAAGCACACCAAAGATAAGATCTCTAANCCGGGGTGAAAATAACCAAATAAGACAACTTGCGCCCTAAAGCTATTCATTAAGATTATATTTCATTTTAAAAAAATCAAATTTTTATTTCATCCTTAAAATAACAGTTTTTAGCTTCGAAAACATCAAATTTTCATTTTTTTCCCCATGTTGGAGATTTTTTTCCCTAGGAAGGAAGTCTTCAACCCAGATAACTTTGATGTTGTTTGCTGTTCTACTGTAGACACTAAGCACACCAAAGATAAGATCTCTAANTCTTCAACCCAGATAACTTTGATGTTGTTTGCTGTTCTACTGTAGACACTAAGCACACCAAAGATAAGATCTCTAAATGCAACTTTGGTGAAGCAGGGTGGGGTATAAAGTGGGGTATAACAGTCATCTAAATACTACAAGCAGATGGTCGCCATCTTAAAAATACAAATTGTATTGTATAAAAAAAAATACAGTGTTATAGGATCTTATGAAAGCTGCTAAAGGACACTAAAAACTCCACAATAGGTGACTTATTAAAAAAGTTACAGCTAGTTGTGTAAATCTCTCAAATCTGTTAAATTTACTTGCAATGTGTGTGAAAGGCGGTCATCATCTGCTTGTTGTAGGTAAAAATCTAAATTAATATTTTACTTTCATCTTGAGGATAGGGTACATCTACACTTATAGCGTCACATAACAAGAGAACGTGAAAGGCCAAACATTCATACCAACATTGCTATCACTATTAATTTCTGGAGGTACAGTACTACTGCAGAAGGGACAAGTATTCTCTGTCTCGTATAACTTGGCAAGACCTTGAGAGTCAGCGAGTGGCAACTTGACATATACAAAACATACAACATGCCATCTACAAAATCCTGTATTAGCTGAAGCATGGATGAATGAAAATTAATATTGCGTTGGCTATTCTGACTGCACTGCCGACACACATCAGACAAGCTGAAAATACGTCAATAACAAACAGTCGCTAGATTATTTAATAGTCTACTTTTTATTTTATGTGGTCACAAAACAACTTTTGTTTGTGTTACAAACTAAACTTTGTGCTACAGTAGTAATGTATGTGTGTTCAAAATGAGATGCAAATTAAAACGGTCCGTATTCAAATGAAACGCAACTTCAAATATTGGGAGTTCTTTTTACATCATATCCCCACTCTCCCTGCCATCAACACATGCTTGATAGTAATTCCTAAAGCCTACAGAAATATTGCACTGTATTGTTCAATTATTTTTCAAATAATTTGACGAAGTATACTTCAAACTTGTCATTTTGAGCCAGTAATAGGAGAACAGTGAACTTTAAAAAGACGGGATCAAGAGCCCAACATGCTGCTGCTTGTTGAGGAACACGCTCGGCTCACAACACTCCCTGCCACGCCATCTGTTAGCTCGCTCCTGAAACACTACCGATCAGAAATAATAGATTTCTTGTGTAAAGTAACAAATTTACAAACGGATACCAATTGTTTTATTNGAAACACTACCGATCAGAAATAATAGATTTCTTGTGTAAAGTAACAAATTTACAAACGGATACCAATTGTTTTATTTTTCCGTGGGCTGTGTATAATTTTTAATGTAACATTTGTATTCCCCTGTGCAGAGTTTTTTTATTACTAGTAATTTGTATTTTGCCAGTAATCATTATGCGTAAGTCCATTATGCGTCATGATGTTCTCATCCCGTAAATCCACCTTCTTGTTCTTTTAGTGTTTTGTTACTGTGCTATACTAATACAACTAAGAAAGGGGCACGTGCGTGAGTAGTTTTTAAGCAATTCTTACATTATTCCACGCCACATAATTCCAACTTGAGCTGTTTGGTATCATTAATAGCAGAATAACTGCTTTGCAAAGTCGTTGGCGAGTTGTTTGTTAGCAAATGAAAGTACATTGTCAAGCAAGTTCCCCAAATTAGTTTTATTTCCAGTCTTAACATATTTAGATGCAACGTCCAAAGTGTGATAAGAACTACAATTACCGTGTAACAAATGTTAACCCATATTTATTGTACGTAATAAATTAACAGAGAGTTAACAATTTTTAAATTTTTGCAGGGTTTTATATTTTTACCTTTATAACCTATGAATTTTTCAGAAAGTTGTCGATCTATAAACACAGTACCTTAAATTTTTTTTTAGCTACAATAGCAGCTGCCACTTGACGCACCAGCTGATGGCGAAAGGATACACAAATTAAAAGAGAAAATTGTGCTACTTTCGTCAAACTTTCAAAATCTTGCCAAGTTACGTGAGACAGAGAATACGACTGATTTTCCTTATTTTGTACTATTTGTGTGGCCTCACTACGGAATTATGGTTGTTATCAAAAATTATGCTTACAAATTTTTATGATTTCAGGTTTACAAAAAAAAAAAAAATCACCTGCAAATTGATAGTTGAACAGAGCCTTGAGTGTATGTGCACGGCTACCGTTTGTTTGTGCAAGTGCTGTGTATTATATTTGTCAAGTTTATTAAATATTATGTTTTAAGCATATCATGTCATGTGTATTCCTTTGCCGCACGTATACGTTGCTCGCCTACACTTGTGCATTGATTAAGGGAACTACATGTTACACAACTCCTGATGTTTATCCCTTCGTCAGAAGAAAACTACAGACGCTGTTAAAGCCGATAATTATTTAGTTGTTGTTGAATGGCGAATGAACTTCAAGATTATGTGGGATAATGCTTTGATAAGGCAAAGAAAATGCTGAGAGTTATATTACGCCACCGAAGTTGATAAACTTTGTTATCACACTAGAGACAGGATTATATGCAAATGCATTTTTGCATTTGCAAATGCATATTTTGGCTAATTTTACAGGTTTTAGAATATTTTAATGAAAACCTACTGATGTGTCATATTCGTGCTATTTTTACAGATCTAATTACATTTAGGTAGGTACACTTCGAAACGTAACAACGTTGCTTGCTGCCAACCTAAAGAAAACGTACGGTTTGCTTAGGCAAGTAAGCACAGAATCGAGCGGACCAAGAACGGGTGACACCTTTTCACTTCTACTGCACTTCTCCCACAGGCCAATCAAAACAAAATACGCGCGGTTTTGTTGTTGATATAATAACTTGCTGTGAACCGCTAGTTTCATTCGGCTTTGATTTTGTGACAATTTATTTAAAGTGTATGATGCTTCCAGAGAAAAAAGTGGCTCAACGTTGATAGTGGATTATCCTGGAATATTTACTTAAGACGGGAGCATTTCATTCTGTCGAGTTTGTGAGAAAAATGTTTCGTACCTGAAAAAATTCCAAATAAACCAGCATGTTAACACAAATCTTCATATCGCAGAGTTAAACAAGAATGGTCAACGACAACAACTTTTAACTGCGGCAAGCAGCAGTTCCTGTACTTCTAAAGGCAAACAAAACAATGAGTTTTGCTTGGATTTATGTTAAGCATTGCTTGCAAGTAATATTCCTGTTTACAAACTATCAGATCCTACCTTCAAACGTTTTCTAGCAAAACATTGTTTGAATCAAAATATACCAGATGAATCAAGATTATGTAAAAATTACATACCAACATTTATGAAAATGTCTTGGAAGAAATACGGAATGACCTCAAAGATAGCATTGTATGGATTTCGGCTGACGAAACTACAGACAGTTGCGGCCGTTATATTGCGAATCTGATTATCGGAAAATTGGAACTAGAGCCTTCTTCTTCATATTTGGTAGCTTGCAAAGAACTTGAAAAGAAAAATCATTCTACCATCGTCAGATCTGTGCACGGGGGTATAAAAAATATGTCCAGATCCTTTTGTAGATTGAAGAGTGTGCATATTTCTCTCAATTGCAGCACCCTATATGATCAAGGCAGCCAAATCCCTCCACGTATTTTATCCTAATTTGGTTTGTGTCACCTGCTTTGCCCACGGAGTCCATCGACTCGCCGAAGTAGTACGATGCACGTTTGGAAATGTAAATAAATTGATTTCATCAACAAAGAAGTTATTTCTCAAGGCACCCATTCGCATTAAAGCCTATACAGAATAACTTCCTACTGTGCCTTTACCACCTGGCCCTTGGTGACCCACTGGGGAAGGTGATTTGAAGCTGTGCTGTTTTACAATCAACATTTCAATGCCATTAAAGGTGTAGTAAATAACTTTGACAGCACAAATTCTATAGCAGTTTGTCAGTGCCAGGAAGCATTTGAAGACTCTTCTATTAAAAAAATCATTGCTCTGATTACCACCCATTTTTCCCACATACCGAAGAGTATTAAGAAACTTGGAACTCATGGTTTAAAGTTGAATGAATCCATTCATATGGTGTGTAAAATCCGCCAGATGAACTCCGAATTGCTAGAAATATTTTCTCATAAACTTAAAGAAAAGTTTGGTCAAATTTACACAACTACCCCAGCTTCGAACCTTCCTGGGCGAACTTTCACCTGAGACGATATCTGCTAATACAGCCCCTAAATTCAAGTATTGTCCGGTAGTCTCGGTGGACGTAGAATGTTCCTTGTCCACTTATAAAAATATTTTAAGTGATAGAAGGTACAAATTTACAACTGAACATTTAGAACAATACATGATTGTAAACGATTACAAAAACAACAAAGATTTTTGATTCCATTTTATCAAATAAAAAAACTATTAGATTTTATTTTGTTTTTTATTTTGAATGTTTTCACATATAACTGACATATTTTAGGCATTTGTCATGTATATTTGGGTGCATATTTCAGTACTTTTATGTTGCATATAATCCTGTCTCTAGTTAGCACAATGGTTTCACGCGTACGCATGTTATGCAAGGTCAAACAGCTGACCCAAGCCATATTCAACATAGAAACTCAGCTGTCACAACGTACGCCATACCCCACCCCCTCCCGCAAGGACCCCACAGTAGCCACTCGACTCAGAACAGGTGGCAGCAATTAACGCCTGCAGCGAAGGCAGGCCGGAGCAAGGAAGTAAGTTACATGTGTCAAGGTTGCCNCCCCCCCTAGTAATCACGTGAAACTTGGACACACCAAAGAAAGGATCAGATAGTCTGGCGATTTCCGCCCACATCAAAAAGACGTTCTGAAGGGTAACACGCGCCGCAGAAACATCTGACAGGTTTTGTCAGTTGCACCGCAGGTCACCCCATTCCCCCTCCACCAACAAAAGTCGTGGGACGTGTAGGAAGTAGCCTTTGTTCAGCATCTCCCCCTTTCCTCTTCCTCTAACAAGGGAAGACACATGTAAGTTTCTAAGGGGGAGGGTTGGAAATAGTTTAAAAGAAAATTTGTGAACCAAGAGGGAGGGGGGTGAGTTATGTGAGAGCAGTTGACCCAATCAGTTACGTCAGTTGTGTCACCGAGAGAGGAAGTCTGTGCAGCAGTTAACCGAGGCCGGGGAGGTCGGACGCCGGCCGCGTCAGTCAGTGCTATCGCGCACTGGAAGGCGTCGGGCGGAGGCCTGCTGAATCCCCATGTCAGAATAGTCAGTCAAACCTGTGGATCAGTGTGACAGTCGGGTGAGTGATATCACATGCCAAGGCCAGGGGTCGGGCCCCGGCAGAGTCAACCAGAGACAATGTTAAGGGGTCAGCCATATCGGGACAGACAACCATTAATTTCCCGCGTCGCGGGGCGCCGGGCGAGAGACAGTCAGTCAGTGATACCCCGGAAAGCGACGATTGGCAGGTGACGCGGCGCTCGGAAGTGCCACTAAGGCACGCGTATGACGTCAGACATTGGGAGCCGGATCGGATCGTGGATGTCAGCCGAATCAGTTACAACCCTACGGCGAGAATGGGAGTCGAGTGGTGAGCTTCAACGAGGAGCGCGACATCGAGAGAAAGCTGAGTCCAGTGCAGCCCGGCGCCGAGAAGGCTGAAGGCGGGAGGGGGGGCCGCGAGGGGTCCCTCGCCGGGACGTAAGAGTCGGTCAGCTAACGCCGAAGGAGGAAGCCAGCTGATTGCATCATGCCAACGACAGCCAGTCCGAGGACCTGTAACAGGGCCAGCCAACTCACCAGACCTCAACTACTGCCGGAACAACCACTCAGCAACAAATACAGTTAAGTAATAACGTCGCCACTCAGGGAGGTGTCCTGTCACCTAATGTCCCCACAGCATCGGAAATGTTAGCCAGAACACTGTAATCAGTCCTTCAGGCCCAGAACTCGCAGTGTCATTAATGCATGAGTCAATTCTCGGAAAAGTAGTTGCATTGCCGGGAATGTGTGTATGAATTCCCGTCAAATAAATATGTTAAAACCAAGTTTTGATGAAGTTATTGTTTGATCTACCCTCAACCTTCAAGTCACCTTGAAGGTTGAGGGTAGTAACATTAACTCAGATCCTATGAACCATCCTGTATCACACAGGTGGGGAATAGAGTCACAGCCGCGCGAAGATATGAGGTCAATGACACACACACCCTAGTGACACACAATACACTCTTAATCATGTCTGCAATCGAGTCGTTTGGTAGGATGATAAACCCCAACTGGAACATGGGCATAATCTTTATTTATTCATGTGGGAATAATTTAAAGTCGCTGTCTTCTTACACTTCTCAGAATTTTCTGTTGTACATGCGACGAGTTTTTACACCTGTATGTTTTAACACAATCTATTGTTGAAAATTTGTGTATATAGTATGTGAATTTTATTAAGTCGTTAATTGTAAATCATTTTCATGATGCCACTGTCACGAGATCTGAAGAAAGATTGAGTATTCAAATAATTATAGATTATTTAATATCACATTTTAACGGAATATTTAGAGATGATGAGGACTCTGGAGTTATAGCTCCTGAAACAACTTAATTCCATTAGAAGCTGCATAGGGTCATCTCGTATATGTAACTTTAGCGAGTTGTATTGTTAGAACAGTGTGCTAAGATGTGACTTTACATTGCCTAAATCACCCTCTAAAGTTTTCAACAAAGTGGCAGTTAGTGAGTTAGACCCTTAGGCAAACGTTTCTGCAAGTGAACTTCAAGAAACTGAAAAGTGCTTTTGTGAACACGTAATTATGAAACTGCGTGTCAGTGGTAAAGTAAAGGTTAGGGAACAGCAGACATATTTATATAACCTGAACGTTAGCATACCATAGACTGTTTTGTGCTACACGCCCTCGTACAGGTGAAGCTGAGTTTACTAATGAAAGTATTAATCATTTGTTTATTCACTGTAAGAAAGCTCTGCAGTGATGAGTGCTGTTACCAGTTGTTGATCCAGTATGTTCGAGTTCAACACCGAAGAGAGAAGCAGACGGCAACGAGATTCCACGACTGCCGCGGGACACAAACATAAACAACTTGTAGATGTTGCGTGTGTTGTCCGTTCCATGTCGTTCACAGTGTTCCTGGAATTCCGTGAGAATTGGCGACGCATCTCGGGAGGCAGTACTGCCAACTTGCCATCCCTTTCAAAATAAAAGCCATCACCACCACTTGTAATGATGCTTCAGTGTTTCTTGTTGTTTTCCAGATGAACTTGTAAACAAAGACGTAATAATTACAAGAATAACGTATGTTATTGAATTTTTTGTTTCAAGTTCATAATGATGATTGTATCAATAATGTGTTGTGTAATTGTTAATGTGTTATGTGTGTAATATATTTGTTTCTGACTATTGATTGATACTTACAATTTCAAACTGAATTTTCAAATAAACAACAATATACACTGTATAGCAATTGTTAAACATAAAAATAACCTTTAAATGTTATCACAATTTTGTACGCTGTATAAAATCTACCTCAATTGTTATTTTGACAACCTTAGACGGGTGGGGAGCTAATTTCAACATTTAAAGCCAATTGCTTATGTTATGGTTCGTTTTGAGTTGAATGCGTATTTATTTTTAACACTACCCCAAAATTCTTATTTATTTAATTTTTTGTTGACATTTAACGTACTTTGACATTTCTATTAATTTTTTTTATATTTTGTTGCGTGAACTGAGCTCAATTATCTTTTGAACGGTTAATTATTTTTGTCACGGTTTTCTCTTTGCACTTTACCTGGCTCAATCCAGAATGTTTTGCTAAGGAGGACTGCATTTAATTACAGTACTGATGAGATAAGTACCACGTCTCAGGAAGAGTCTAATATCTTGGAATTTCCCATTTATAATTAGCGTCACCGTGCGAACCCTTTCTGATTGACACGCTCCCTAGACGCTATGGACAGCGGTACATCGTAACTTTTGTTCTACAAGACTTCATTTAATTTTGCACTTACCGTCCATCACAATGTTAGGAAAGGTCTATGAGAGGCACCTATAGTTTGTTTAAATATGAGGGGCGTGATAAAGAAGGGGCTCTAAACCCATTGCAGTAGTTTTGAAATACTTCACAAAACTACGTGAACTGCCGTCTCCACCAGTACTGAGTAAGTGTGGCCTACATCGGGTATGGTACTGCAATTTAAAGAACTGTTACGTATGTGCACTGCAATCATTTTGAACAGTTTGGATTATCAAATTAACTTGAATTTTGAAGAGTGCGAGTTTTTGAATTTTGAATTATTTTCCAAAATTAATGAAGGGCGTAACTATTTGGTTGGACATTAACCAGAAGCCAGCAAAACCATGAACATTATAACAAGATTAATTTCTGAGTATACAATGAGCCAGTTGAATTTTAATTTGTTGCGTTAATTATCAATTTTGGTTGCTAATTTTAGAAGTGATTTAGTATTCAGATCTATTACAAGGGATTTGATTAATATTTCTGTATTTTCTGCACAGAATAGCTCTCATTTACTTTTCCACGTATTATTTCTGCAATAAAACTACAGTTTCCACACGCCAAATCAATGGCTTATGATTTGTGTAGTATTTGAAAGTAGTATTTTATTCTCAAGGGTAATTTTATATTAGTTTTTTTTTTCATACAAAGGCATGATTTTTTTTTGTCTAAGTCTACATTCAAAAGAGTAAAAAAAAAGGGTAAATGTGTCTTAACGTAATTGAGAACTCATTAATGAACACTGATAATAATTACCTACCTAGTTTTGACATAAATAGTCAGTCATACTTTCATTGCATTTTCAAGGAAAAGGCCTTTTTTTCCCCACAAAGGGAAGTTGACTCGCCTGGCGTCATTACAACCCAGCTGGAGACCACGAGTAAGGAGAAAGTAAGCGGCGTAGTAGGAATTCTGCTAAGCATCGCACGCACGCCCAANCGTATTATTTCTGCAATAAAACTACAGTTTCCACACGCCAAATCAATGGCTTATGATTTGTGTAGTATTTGAAAGAAGTATTTTATTCTCAAGGGTAATTTTATATTAGTTTTTTTTTTCATACAAAGGCATGATTTTTTTTTGTCTAAGTCTACATTCAAAAGAGTAAAAAAAAAGGGTAAATGTGTCTTAACGTAATTGAGAACTCATTAATGAACACTGCTAATAATTACCTACCTAGTTTTGACATAAATAGTCAGTCATACTTTCATTGCATTTTCAAGGAAAAGGCCTTTTTTTCCCCACAAAGGGAAGTTGACTCGCCTGGCGTCATTACAACCCAGCTGGAGACCACGAGTAAGGAGAAAGTAAGCGGCGTAGTAGGAATTCTGCTAAGCATCGCACGCACGCCCAACATATCACTACATTATTATTCATTAAGAAATTAACTTTCTTTTCGCACTACAATTTTCATTATATGTAACTTCACACAGTGCACACAGCAATAGATTTCACAAAACCCAGGACTAATAAAATTTAATATTTTAATCAAGGAAAACTTTATCACAGGGAATCGTATGTAAAGTTTTTGTTTTCAGGCAGAANAATAAAATTTAATATTTTAATCAAGGAAAACTTTATCACAGGGAATCGTATGTAAAGTTTTTGTTTTCAGGCAGAAAACCAATTTGTACTTACTTTAAAAACTAATAATCAATTTGGAAATCCTATTCAGAAGAATGGTTTTCAAAGCGCTGCTACAAATTTTGTTACAGTTTTTGCTAACGTGATTAAGAATTTTCAGCTTTTAAGGTTAGAGTAACTGATATTTCAGCATTTAATAAGATTACTGTTCTTCTTCAATCNATTAAGAATTTTCAGCTTTTAAGGTTAGAGTAACTGATATTTCAGCATTTAATAAGATTACTGTTCTTCTTCAATCGTATTCACCCTCAGCCATCATGAATGGACTACATCACACTCACCCAGATGTGAGACTCAGACCCTACCTTTTCCATATCAACGCAGGAAAAAAATACTAATACACGTTCAGTTCAAAAAAGTTGTGTTTCTGTAGACAATTGTGTTGCAGAAGCTATACATGAGTTATAAAAGTAAATGTTGCAAGAGCTATACCTTATTTACTCAAAATAAATGCACGTAATTAAAAAAAACATTGCTATTTTGCGAAACACAAAGCTATTAGTGCTTTAGTACATTGTTCCCTAATGATATGTTTATGTTTGTGTATTCGCATATGAATACATATACTATCAAGTAGGATTCTGGTGTGTGAACTCTGAAGGACTGCAAATNATGTTTGTGTATTCGCATATGAATACATATACTATCAAGTAGGATTCTGGTGTGTGAACTCTGAAGGACTGCAAATATTTCCACATGTGCGAGGAGAAAGAAAGCAGGTTGTGAGAATGGCAAGAGGTGGGGAGGGAACAGAAATATGGCAAAACACGTAGAAATTCTTACTGTTCGTATGGACAAAACTATTGGCATGTTTTGCTTAAATAAATCAGAACATATACATAGAATAGAAAATAAAACAATATTACATTTCCATGATATTTNGGCATGTTTTGCTTAAATAAATCAGAACATATACATAGAATAGAAAATAAAACAATATTACATTTCCATGATATTTACTGGTTAATGAAAGACAAAAAAAAATAGTTTAATGCTGCCCATTGATTTACAATCAAATTCTCATTTAATTTCATATCCAAATACCTTATGAGAGACATTTATGATATTTAGTAGCAAATTTAATTCGCCCTGAAAAAGTGATCTGATGGCGGGTTTTATCAATAAAATCTCACCGATAGGTCACAGCCGACGTTCAGTTAAAATCATATAAAATCCAAAACAATTTTGTTATTAAAAATTTTGTCCAGCATAGCTCAGTTCAGATTTAGCATGAAATTAATGGACTCCTGGGTCCAACTAATAACAAACATAATAGACAATTTTTAAAATTTTATTTAAAATTTGGAGCTCATATTTTTATAAAAGAATGTTTACTTGCAAGAAATCGACATTATACAAGCAAATATGTGACAGATGGTTAAACTGGGCAGATTTTACCTCGATGACGCCATCGTTGCTGTACCCTAGAGACAAACTTCGTTGCACTCTAAATTAAGGCTATCAATTTAGACTGAAATTGTGGTGTTCGGGGATTTCTTCTGTTCGCATCACCGCCAAAAAACACTTAATTAGTAAAGTTTGGGTTACTGAAACTACATTAGAATGATTTGGCCGCATGAAATTTTAATTCTGCATCGCCTTAAACGTAGACAGAGCCGAACACGGCAAAGACCGCAAAGCTTCCCTTTTACAAGAAGAAGGAACTGGTATTCTTTACTCAAGTCCCATGTAACTGAGGCTATTGAATTAACATACTAAGACAAATCTATTCAAAATAGCCACTCAAGAACGTATGAAAACAACTTCTCCTTGGGAAGAACACTGCGTTGCATGAAAGAAAAACAATAAAATAAGTTTTTATACACTTACACACTTATAGAAACATAATTAAACTGCAGTTAATGCAAATTAAATTATTAAAAATAATATAAACGTACAGGATAGTCAACCGATTGTGAAATATGTAAACAAAAGTTTTGAATCAAAACAGAACCCAATAAAACACAAATTATTTACCTCAATTTAATGAATAAACACTCTTTCTGAAATATGGCTTTTGCAGATTGTTCCCTCAATGTTGTATTAATTTAAATGATAATTGAAATTGGTGCAGCATTACGATTACAGTCGGACCCCGATTTTACGAGTAAAAAATTTAACGAGGCAGCGATTTGATGAGGCTTACGGTGTCCCCCCACAGGGAGATGTCAGGGAATTTTCACGTCGGTCAGGAAAAATGTAAGTAATTGCTACTCTGAAAATGATGTTAGTTGTTTGAACACGGGATAATGTAATTATAGGCATTTGTGTTTCAATTTTTCAATTTTTAGTTTATGAACTGGCAGTAATACATCTTTGCCAAGTGACGTAGAGCCTGTACGTTCCAAGTAAAGTATTTGTGTGTTTGTAATGGGCACTCGTTTGATGTCAATAGCATATACAGCAAGAAATATCGATAGTCTGAATAAAATGTTGGCCCTGCTTGCTTCTTCTGTTGCAGTGTGATTTAATTCCCTTCAGTGATATATATTTTTGTTCTGTCCGCAGTGGAAAATTTGGTATTGGTATGTTTCGGTCCTGAAAATAGGCCAAGGAAAATGGCAATATTCTGCCTTAAAAAAACAGGGAATTTCAGTGGGCAGCCTGGTCGTTCTCGAGAACCGTCAAAAAATTGCCAAAATCAACGAAAAAGTAGAAAAATCCTGAAAAATTTTTTTTTGAAAAATTACAATGAAAACCGATTAAAACTAAGTTTGCTAGTCCACTGCGATAAAATATATGGGTTTTAGTATTTCTATCCTTGATTTATACTCTGCAATATGAAGAAGAAACACACCCGAGAAAATCTGTTTAAAAAATATGGCAGCTGTGTTTTGAAATGAGTACATCACACGGCGTCTAAAGGTTGGCTTGCCCTGTGCTGTACGGCCTGTGACGTCACAAAGAGATGCTGTCCTTCACACACCCTCTCCCCGCCCTGATACAGTCACCACCTACTTATCTCTCGTGGCGACTGCAACGGTCCACTATAGCGTGCATAGCACAAGGCCGGCCAATGAGATCACGAGCTACCCACATTTGCCGCTGCGAAGTGTGCCACATTGTTATTGTTTCAGAAATGATAATTGTTAATGCATGTGTGCGTGTTTATTTACAAGTGGCTGTCATTCTAGTACTGTATTGTTTCTAAAAGTACTGTAGGTACATGACGTGTGTAATTCTATTCGTGCGTGATGTAACGGTTTCTGCCGACACATGTATATAGGACTCCGTCTGTTTCCTCAGGAAGGTGTTAGATTTTTCAAGGAATATAAACCCCCCCCCCTTCCCCTCTGTTAGTATGTCATCAAAGGGTATCATAAAGCTTAGTCTGGTTTGCACAGTAAAAGAAAATGTATTTACTAAAATATATTTTCACCTTTTTATGAAGTACAAAAATATCAATTCCCAATATAAGATTACAAAATATATTTAAAAGTTTTAATAAAATCCCATGATTTTAATTTCCCCACAAATACATTTCATATATATATATATATATATATATATATATATATATGTANATATATTTTAATAATGAGAGAAACCCCCCGCCTACCATTTAAAACAGGGGAACAACCTTTCCTTCCCTAATGAAGTCCCTAGCCTATCTCCCCGAATAGGGGAGAACCCAGCCCTTTCATACAAATTTGTCATCTTCTGGGACAATTTCCGTTCCGACGTTTACGGAGCGGAAACGCCTCCTGGTGGCGTCGTGGCTGGCGGGAGTCACTCATGTAAGCGCGCAGGGGTGGGAAGAGGCAGCAGGCGAAGATTTGAAGCAGCACACTAGCTCACCACGTGCCATTTTCCGTCCAGCACTCATGCAGGCAACAGCAGCGAGATGGTTAGTTGAGCTGGTCCCAGCGCACCAAAAATAAGTCATGTCCACGACCTAGTGTAGAAACAGCAATACAAGGCGAAGTGAACTTGGGTAAATTTTTAATGTGCGTAAGCCGTCACATCCATCCAAGTCAGTGTTGCTCATGCGTCCAGATAATACCGAGGAGTCGGTTGGTCAGGCCGTTACTACAGGCTTCTGTGCACGTGGAACACGGATCTCGATGGTAGCAAAAGGCAGCAATAAAACATACATACACCAGGGACTTAAGACGATGACTCGTATAACGTAACTCTATCCCATTTCAACTCTTACAAGGTAGGGGCTGTTTTTAAAACACATTGCACACAAAAAATACCCATATGAAATACTAAATTTAAAATTTATAAGCGTATTATAATGTTTCGTTGTACCTTTCTGTACATTCCCATATGTACATAATTTAAGTTACTTAATCAACACTAGTATTACTATTAAATATCACTAATACCATTCTAAATACTGGGAATACGCAATTTCTTTAAAACATTAAATTTTTAAATATCTTTGGATGATACAATTTTCACATCCAAAATATCAAGACATCTTACTGGATTTCTAGCGGAAGGGATAACCCCTTAACACTGCATTCGTGGGTACATAATACTTTTTACACTGAGAAATATGAACCTTTTCAGATTTGTTACGAGAATGTGGATCAATAATCAATACTGTCACGGGCGAAAGGAACCTATTTGGTACGGCCCACGTCATTTCACGGCTAACATAGCAATAAAAAAAATATATTTTTGAACTGAGTTGATGAGCTTCAACTAAAATTAAATCACCTGGTTTAATGTTTAAGTCTTTATATAAAACGTTACTCTTCTTTTCCATTTGTTGGTGATACGTAATTAAGTTACGTGTCATATCTGCCCATATTTATTCCAACACATTCTCCAAACAAATGCTATGGAGTGACCACACATTTATTGGCGGGTGCATCAACCGTCTTCCCAAAGATACCTCGGGTGAAGCATATTTATGAGCACCATGTACCATATTATTAAAACACAGAAAAAGAAAATATAACACATCATCCCAGTGACGTTGCGTATCAGGTTGAAAACTACGTAAGTAAATTTTAATGTTTCGATTCACCCGTTCTACTAAATTTGCCTGAGGGTGATACGGAGCAGTTTGCACGATCTTTACCCTCCATATAAAATTTAAATCTCTTGACTCCTGAGAAAGAAAATACTTAGCATTATCAGTTACTACAAAGACGGGTGAGCCACAAACACTACATAATCTCTGCATAACTACCTTACAAATGTGTCCTGTCTTTATGGTACGTAACGGAAAAAATAAACAAGATTTGCTGAAACTATCTATGACAACAAGAACATATACGCATCCAGAGGTACTCCAGGGTAACGGACCTATCACGTCCAAGCAAATGCGCTCCCAATAATATGATGCCACTGTACTGGAATATTGCCTTTCTGGTTTTGGATTGTTCGGCTTTGCATGCTGTCACGCATCGCAATACTCGACCCAATTGTCTAAATCGTTGCGCACTCCTGGCCACGTAAATAGTTCTAACACACGGGTTATTGTTTTATCCCATTCTACCCTACGTATCCGCCCTAAAAGGATTCATGAAAATATTTAAAAACCATTGCCCTTAGTTTTTCAGGTACAAAAACTCTGCATTTGTTTCTTTTTGTCCATTGTCCTAGAAGTCCTTCATAAACTACGTAAAATAATTTGCCATCTTTAATTTCAGACAGTACCTGTTTACATTCCATATCAGAATTTTGATGTTCTTGTATATCAATAGAAGAACTGGGAAACTTTTGCAACGTATTTAATACCAAAACATGTATGTCAGCAGAAACGGACTCTCCACAGCGGCCCCATTTTCCACTGCCTCAAACTCGTCTTCGCAATACATGCGTGACAACGCATCCGCTACAGAACTATCGATCCCCTTTATATGCTGCAGGGTAAATTTAAAACGAGCTAGGCGCACTAACCACCGTGCCAATCTACCAGCTGACTTTTGTGAGTTCAACAACCAGCTAAGAGCCTGCTTACCCGTGAATAAAGTAAACGGAGCATCATCTAAATAATCTGAAAACTTTTCCATTGCCCATACAACTTAAACACAGTTTTTAATAAATAGTACATTTCCATTCTAACCGAGTTAATAATTTACTGGAGTATGCTATCGGCACAAAATGACCGTATAATTTTATTCAAACATGCCCTAACGCCCACGCAACTTTCATCACATTGCAAAAAAAATTCTTCAGACAAATTGGCCAAATGCAAGACAGGAGGATTAACTAAAATTTCTTTCAATTTTTGAAAAGCGTTTTCTTGTTCCACTGTCCACACAAAAATTCATTTTTTTTCTTTTCAACTGGTTAAATGGTTATTTAAGGTTAGGACAATTTGGAATTAATCTATACATATTATAAACTCAACGTCTCTATGTCTGTCTGTTAGTGGGCTAATCATTCGAGAACCACTTATACGATTTACATGATTTTTTTTTAAATTCATAGCTATGTACTCTGACCAGGTTTTAGTGTATATATATATATATATATATATATTGTTACGTAAAGTAACACAAGGAATAAGCAATGACGATAATAGTGAATCAAGTCGGGGAAATATGAGCCCCTAGCGCGATATCTTGCAATACGCGGTATCATATATCTTTCTATAACAGAGAAATACTAATATGCGTTTTTACAATTTAATTTCGCAATAAATAAATACTTAAAACTCAAGCAAAATATTAAAGCTTTAATCTGATAATGAATTGTTGCATTGTTTAGGACAAAATTTGTAGGTAGGTATTATGCATCTTTTTTTTCACTCCTGCACAAATGCGGTAATTCTGTAGTCCACGCGAGCGGAGCCGCGGGAAAAACTAGCCTTTATATATGTATATATATATATATATATATATATATATATGTTGTGTCCGTTTGTTCGGACGCGTATAACTTCCAAAAAAATTTACCAATTTTCATTCTGTTTTTTTATANTTGTTCGGACGCGTATAACTTCCAAAAAAATTTACCAATTTTCATTCTGTTTTTTTATAAACCATCCTTTCGTTCCTACGAGTGTTTGTACACCTTTTTTTTTATCGGTATTACCTGCAAAGGTACTAAAATCTGCAAAAATCTCATTTTTACCATGATTTCACGTCAGGAAGCGCCTTTGTTGACAGCTGTCTGTTTGAACCACACAACTTATTCGCACGCACGGAAGATGGTAAAACTAGAAACATTGTATACGAACAAGTACTTGAATAATAAAGATTTTGAAAATACATATACTTCTTTCAATTAATTTCACAGAAATGAATAGAACCAAACTCTTTTATGCCACAGCAACGCGTAGCCGGGTAAGCTAATTTGGTAGTGGAAAATTAACAACAGATTTCATTTTCTCAGGATAAGTGCGTAAATTACCCTCCAAAATAATAAACCCTAGATATCGCACATGTTGTGCCCAACTAATGTTTCCTGGGTTCGCCGTCAGACAAGACTTCCTTAACGCTTCTAACACTGTCCGCAAATGTTTAAGGTGTTACTCCATGTCACTGTACACGCACACATCAATGTATGTAAAGACGAACTGATTCAAGTACCGTCCTAACATGTGATTCAACACTCGGAACATACATTCATGCCCTGAATTTACCCTCATGGGCAGACTCGCCCACTGGTACAAAACGCTAACGGTGCTCTACTTTCCAAATGCAACTCAAACTGTAGAAATGCTGAATTCAAATCCAATATTGTGAAATATTTGGCTCTTTGCAAGTGTTGGAAAACAGTTTCCATATCTGATACCGGATATGAATCTACATACAATTTTTTACTAACCTTTCTATAATCCAATATTAACCGATATTGACCTGGTGTTTCTTTCTGTAACAAAAAAAGACGTACTCGCATACAATGTGATAAATTTTCTAAAACACGAAGGGACAAATAGTTTTGTCATTTTTATTACTGCTACCTTATTTGATTTAATCAATCCTCCATCTGCTAAGGGAAATACGTCTGACTCTCCCCTTTATACTTGTATGGTACCAACCGGCACATCACACACATTTTTATTACAGGTTTCATGTTTTTATGAGAGACGCAGAGGCACCCAAATCTGCCAACGCGGATATGGTAAAATTCCCAATTATTAATGGATCATACAAGTCATTCCTATTAAACAAATTGGTGTTTTAAACTGAACCTAATCCCGCAGGTTTTCCTCGCAATAGACATTTTTAATGAAGGTGACCAGAATTACCATTTTTCTCAGGTTTTTGACAGTCGGACATTTGTTTTACGTCTGACTGACCCATTTCCTGGCGGTACTACTTTCCCGTCACTTTTGGCTTTTTCATAAAAAAAAAAACAGTTTTCCATTGTGTGATTTACCCAAAAACTAATTTGTCATTCCTGTTTCGGCTCAACCTGTACGGAATTTTCTTCTCCTTTTTGGGTCTTATAAAAACATTTCGCTGTCGGATGGTTTGATTGAAAACAAATTTGACACTGCCTTTTAGATGTTACTTCCATATCCATCTTTTTCTTACAACCACCAACGGTTAATTCTACTTGAACTACCAACGCTAACAGCTCGTGCAACGTTTGTGGCTTTGTGGCAAATGTAAAGAACTTGTTTTCAGGCAACAAATTAAAAAAANCAACCACCAACGGTTAATTCTACTTGAACTACCAACGCTAACAGCTCGTGCAACGTTTGTGGCTTTGTGGCAAAGGTAAAGAACTTGTTTTCAGGCAACAAATTAAAAAAACATAATTTCTACCAAATTTGCTTCCGCACACGGCAAACCCAAAACTTCTACCAGTCCAAACGTCTCCTTTATCAAATGTTCTATTAATTCTCCAGGATGCTGAAATGTTTCTAAAATTATTTTCATGCGCTGGTGTGCAATGCTGGAGCAAAATAACAGAACAAAATTCGTGAAAGGACATACGATCATTGATAGCTCGCCCTACCACTCTCTGCGCGGATTCCGGTACTTTAAACAATATTGCAGCATATAATACTGCTATTTCACAGATGTTAAGTGAAACTACTTAGCCGTTTGAACGAGCAATATTACTACAATGCCCAAATTCAAACTATGCACTGCCTCGAAACCATAACTCAGACTATTAGCAGATACTTCAGATTTTTAAAAACTGTTATTGAATCGGACTCGCCCTCAGGTTGAGGGTGAGTCTCACCAGGTCACGCAAGATTTTGACTCCGTCCTCCAGCTAGTAGACAACACCCGCATCGGTGAGCACTTTCTGCAGGGACTCTTCCCAAAGTTTGATTCTAGGCAGTACGAACGGCTCCTGTAGAAGTCATTTTGCAAATAAGTTTTATGCACCCTAACTATTTTCACTCTCTTTACCACTGTAGCAAGCCCAAACTATTTTTCAGTAAATTCAAAATTCCTTTCAACTGACCGCACTGACGAAGCAGAGTGGCGCAGTTTTTCCATCTACTTACGACGGTTTCTGCCAACACGTGCAGATAGGACTCCATCTCTGTTTCCTCGGGGAAATCTTCGATTTTCAAGGAATAGTGTCTAGAATCACTTGTTCAATTTCATCATATTTCATGTAATTTTCAGAGAACCCTGAGAAACTTCAAATTAACGTTCAGGCCATTTATCGACACTTGGACCGATTTCTTTAGGAATGACTGAACACTGCCCAAGAAAGCATTTAATTAGTCATGAACGCATGTGTGGTGAGAATCCGGAACTTGACCGCCACGTATCGAACCCGGCTCACCGTAATGGGAGACTGGGGTGCTACTCGCACAGGCGCTGTGGAAGCCTGGGCCTGCTCCTACAGAGCCGTGCATGCAATAATTTGTTTTGAATTCATTACTCGACAATTATCTTGGTTTACACCCCATTATTTTTTTTAAGGAAATTCTAATATTTGAGGTAAAATGATATTAAATTTTTTACTTAGAAAAATACTGAAGCCAGTTGTACTCGGTTGTGGGTGAAAATGCAAGGGACACTACGCCGTTAAAGCGGGCAGTCAGTGGGCGCAGCAGGTCGTATGAGGGCGAGGCGTGTTACCTAGGCGACAAGCCTGGTCCTCCCCTCACATGGCCTTGGCGACCACAGCACCGCACCCACCCTCCTGCGTGACGGGGGAGATGCNGGGAGATGCTGCAATCCGAGCGCGAGGAGCCGCTCTGCGACTCGGCCGGCGGGCGATAGCAACCAGCACCTCCTCGCCAATGAATGCGACGTTGCCAGCTGTACCGCGAACTGGTCGACCATTCACGGGCAAGCGCTCGTAAACATTATTACACGTGTCAAGGTCACATCCGGCCGCGAAGGAGTACTGCGGCGGCCGTGGAAAACAGCGAAAACGAGCGACGCATGTGTGCTGTTCACTCAGAATATGAAGAGGTGACTTAAGGGTTTTAATACAGCAATTTGTTCAGAAAAAGATGCAGCACTGCCACTGTAGTCTAAAACACTGTCCTACGGAAGAATAAATATCGCAAACACAGGGCTGCTTACAGCGATCTTTGCTGACCACATTTATGTGTCAACAAACAAATTGATGAATGGGCAGGAAAATATTAACCTTCATTTTTGTCCTCAAGAAATATTTACTTTGAAATATTGAAAAGTTTTTTTAAAACTTAGTAAAGACACAGCTGCTTACAATGAAACCCATATGGCAACTGAGAAAGCCCATTAAGGTCCCCGTCTACCTGGCGCTCGAGCTGGGGTGCAAAGTGTTTCAAATACACGTTTTCTCGCGTAACTATATTACTTGCGTCCAATGTGCTCACGCACAAAAAGAACACACGAGTCAGACGAGGCCTGTTGCAGTTCGTCACACACATTAGAAATATCAGTTCAGACTTCGCCAAACCTAAACGGCTTTCTCAAAGCGCTCTACCTCAATATGTACGCCTCATATACATACAAAAACACTCAAGGGCCCTGCATTGAACCTTCATACAGACTTTCCACCAATAAAATGATAGGCTCACCACTTAAATACAATACTAGCACCCTACTCAAAATAAAGAGTTGTCATGACTTAGCATGGATATATTTGATCAATTCGGCACCACTCCGCTGAAACTAAAGATATACAAACTTCTCAAGGACTGAAAACGATACATAATTTATAAAGGAACCCTTCTTGTGCCTCTCATCGATAAATTAACGTAATGATGTGTAAANACTGAAAACGATACATAATTTATAAAGGAACCCTTCTTGTGCCTCTCATCGATAAATTAACGTAATGATGTGTAAATCAGAAATGTTTCTTGAACAAACTGAAAACAGAATGTGGTAATTGTGAACTCCTGTGGACTGTCGATAAGCTGTGTCGCCACCACTTGCCTGCATCACTGCATCACAGCGTCTTGGCATACTCCTAACCTGACTTCGGGTACGCGTTTGTGGAATGTGTTTCATCTCCTCTCGTAGGCCTNACAGAATTGCTTCTTGAACAAACTGAAAACAGAATGTGGTAATTGTGCACTCCTGTTAACTGTCGATAAGCTGTGTCGCCACCACTTGCCTGCATTACTGCAGCACAGCGTCTTGGCATACTCCTAACCAGACTTCGGGTACGCGTTTGTGGAATGTGTTTCATCTCCTCTCGTAGGCCTTCCTCTAGCTGGGCAAGTGTTTGGGGAGGGTCTGGNCTTCCTCTAGCTGGGCAAGTGTTTGGGGAGGGTCTGGAAGTCTTCAAACTTGACTTTTCAGATGATCCCATAGGTGCTGTAACGGGTTCAGATCGGTACTACATGGGGACCAGTCCAGGGTAGTGCTGTTATGGTGTTGAAGAAGCGCTTGCATTGGTGCAGCAACTTAAGGACGAGCGTTATATGGATAAAAATATATTCTTGCTGACATTCTCGGGCCTTGCCCGCAGCGATCATCCGATAAGAGCATGGATCACTGCTAGTTTACTACAGTAACGGGCCAAACCACACTAGTCAGGGGCAAAATAAGGGTATACTTACAGCTCGGTAACCTTAAAATAGAGCATAATATTAACATAAAATAAATAGAGGACGAATGCATTTTGGGTTTTGATGCATTAGGTAAGCTGGGGCTCTGTATCGATACTTGACTGGGAGTGTTACGGGTAGGTAATAGTGAGTTGGAAGTGTCAATATAACGACATTTATCTTCGCCAATGAGCTGCCCAGTAATGTGTAACCAGCCAACTGTGCTCTCTGCTTCTAACGGAGTTGTTATTCCAGGCAGATGCCAGGGAAAATTTGTCAGGCAGTTGGGGATAATCGCACCATTCCAGAAAGGTGGCTCTTACTAGATGATACCATTGCAGCAAGGACTTTGATTTCTTCAAAATCGGATAGTTGGCCAGTTAGGATGATTAATTTATCTGGCTGTGCTATCCATCTTGAAGAGTGGGCCACAATAGGGGTTAGCAAGAAGGTCTCACAAATACTTCCAAATGCTCCAGAATCTTCAATACTACAAAATAACGAATGTCCTCTACAAGATGCTATGGGGGAACTGCTGACAAGAACAAGAGAAAACCTTAACTGGCGATAAAAGAGGGCAGTTTCACAATTGCTACAGAGAAATAGAGATGCTTTCTTATGTGAGCCCAATGACCTTGGCTGAACTAATGTTGCATCCCACCACATCGACAAAGGGGGTGCCAGGCCCATGAGGTAGCCACCAAGGCGACTACCGCTAGTTTCACATGAGGTGGTTGATGGTATTCTGAAAGAGATGAGGGATTTAGACATGCTAGAGCCACCAGTCAATCCATGGTCTTCTCCTATTGGGCTGCTTAAAAAGAAAGATGGCTCTATTAGATTTTGTGTTGATTACCGCCAACATAATAATAAGACCAAGACAAATTCTTACCCACTCCCTAGGATAGACGACACACTGAATAGCCTAGCAGGATCACAGTGGTTTTCTACTTTAGACATGAAGAGCGGGCATTGGCAGTGCGAGATATCCCTAGAAGACAAACAAAAGGCTGCCTTTGTGTCCAAGGGAAAGGAACCTGGCAATTCAAGGCTATGACCTTTGGTCTATGCAATGCTCCTGCCATGTTTGAACGACTGCTGCAGTAAGTTCTGCTCTTAGACATTTGCCAGTTGTACCCAGACGGCATTGTGGTTACAGGAAGAACATCTGAAGAGTACCTGACATGCCTAGATTCCGTGTTTCAGAAAGTCGCTGCAGCCAACCGGAAATTAGTTCCTAAGAAATGCCACATTTTCCAAAAGAAAATTAATTAATTGGGCCATGTTTTGTCGGCCCGTGGGATTGAAACAGACCCTGGGAAGACCAGAGCAATAAGATATTGGCCTCTACCAAAGGATAAAACTGAAATGTAAAGTTTCCTGGGCTTATGTGCTTATTACCGTCGATTTTACCACGATCGCCAAGCCTCTGCATGAATTGACTGAGGCAAAAAAAAATTATTGGACCCCAGAGTGCAAAATTACTTTTAATAGACTAAAGAAAATTCTGATAACTCCCACAGTACTGGGCTTCCCGAGTAGAGAGTCTGAATTCATTCTGGATACTGATGCTAGTGATGTAGGATTTCGGGGCTGTGTTATTTCAGATTCAGGATGTGAAGGAGAGGCCTTTAGAATACTTAAGTAATGTGCTACACAAGCCTGAGAGGATTTACTGTGTGACACGCAGGGAGTTTCTGGCAGATGTGAAGGCAATTGCACATTTTCAACCATATCTGTATGGCATACACTTCGCCCTAAGAACTGATCATGCTTATTTATGCTGGCTACTAAATTTGAAGAACCCCGAAGGTCAAATAGCCCGGTGGATACAGCACCTGTAAGAATACGACTTTGAAATACATAACAGGTCTGGACGCTTTCACAGCAATGCACGTGCACTTTTCTGGAGACCATGCAAACTATTCTGTCGTCATTGTGAACTCCAGGAGGAAAAGTGTGGTGCATCGAGGAAAGCACAGAGGACAATAATTCAAGGCCCTGTATCCTGAGATGGGTAAACTACATGGGGCATAAGAAATGATCAGCTAAGTGACCCCACTTTGCATCCAATATTGGAGTGGAAGGAAGCCAGGCTTCGACCAAGATGGGAGGAGATATCCAACCTAGGCATGACAGTCAAGGCATACTGGGCACAGTAGGATTCCTTTGTTATAAAAAATTGTGTGCTTTGCAGGAATGGATGACAAAGTCATTTACAATTGACTCTAGCAGAGTGCCGACTCCAAGAAGTGCTAAGAGAACTGCACAACACAGCAACAGGTGGTGACTTCAGTGAAAATAAAATCCTCGGTAGAGTTAGAATGAGATTATGTTAGCTGCATATTCGGCAGGATGTTGAGAAGTGGTGCCGTCTGTGTGATGCGCGTACCGCGAGGAAGGGTTTGAGGGTTAAGGGACGAGGTCCCCTTCAGAAATACAATGTTGGGGTCCCTTTCGAGAGGATGGCAGTGGACATTCTCTGACCACTACCAATCACTGACAGAGGGAATAGGTATAGTCCAGAGCTCACGAGAAGGCGAGGCTCTGGAATTCGGGCAGGGTGGGTGAGCGGGAGGGTGGGCCCGGTGGGCCGCAATGTCGCCACCGTCGCCTCCAACCTGTACTACCAGTACTAAAACTATCAGTTCGCAGGGAGATTTTCCTTTCATACGACACGCATACAAATATACTCTATAATGTCATGGTATACGCCTCTATTATTTCTTTTGACAGTAACCTTTAAATTCGCCATTTTAGGTGCCCGTTTGCCTGGTGCGCGAAATGTTTTACATTGTGTTTGAAGTACACATTTTTAAAGCGAGCTATTTATTGTACATATTCGCAATCTGTTCCAGTACGAAAATTAATCACATTTCACAATAGTTACAATTGTTAAAACATCTTTTACATTACCAATACTAATTTGAAGACTTTCAGTATGGCCAAAAACAACATTTTTAAACTGTTTTAACTTAAATTGTTTTACTTAAATACCTGTGAAACAACCATAGTGACCTGAAAACCATTTTGATGGCATACATTTAGGGCTAAAACAGTTAAGATCAGGAATTCATAACTTTAATAAAATACTCTGAAAGGATATATTCTTACCGCTTAACTCAAACAGTGGATGTTGTTCGATGATAATTTATTGACTTTCGGGAAGTGGCAGCGCCAGTTCCGATTCGGAAGAGGAAAATTCGTCGTCAGATGAATCACTCGAGCCACTGGAGTCACGGTCTAGGCATATCACAAAACTGTCTTTTGCGTCTTCCACGCGACAGTCCTTTTGCCAGTAGTCTGCTTCTATATTTTGGACATGCGAACAGTATCCTTGCCAGTCTTCTTCAGCGACAGAAGATATTGCTTCCGTCGTGATTTCCATTAGCTTTGTTAACGACAAGCTAGCAGTAATGTTCTTTTCCCGCACTAGTCTCTTTGTTTTAGACCACGCTAGTTCAATGGGATTAAGTTCGCACATATAAGGAGGAAGTCTAAGAACATCGTGTCCGTGCAGTTTTAAAAGTTCGTCAATACGCAATACTTTTTCAGGCTTCCTATTCTGCGCAATTAAGTCGAAAAGCTTTGTTTTTCGCATTTCATGAGTAAAGGGAATATTGTTATTGGTCAACCATGACTCCATTTCCTTTTTCACTGCATATTTTGATGGGGGTTTATTTTTTTGCACTGAGTGGTAAGGCGCATTGTCCATAATAACAACAGACTTTTCCGGTATGTTTGGCAATAACTGATTATGCATCCACTTTTCGAAGTTCCCAGAATTCATCTGCCCATGGTAGTCCCCCGTAGCTCTGCCTGCTGGAAAAATTAGCAGTGCATTTTCAATGAATCCAGTTTTAGCACCTGCATGAACAACAATTAAACGGTTCTAAGAACTGCTGTTGGTTAACACACCACGTTCAGTATCACTTTGCCAACATTTGTTAAATGTGATGTTGCTATCAACCCAGGTTTCATCAATGTAAATTATGGGGCGCCCCTTTATTCTGTAGTGGAGAATTGATTTTAAGTATTTACAACGCCAGTGGAAAATGTGCGGTCTTTCCACTAATAGTTTCCGAGAACTGTTACACCGTTTCCATTAAAACCCCATTTCTTTCAGTATCCGCCTGAGCGTGTGAACATCCCATGGAAAATCAATTTTTTCTCTCAAAGCAACGAGACGCTTAGGACATGTTGGTACTTGTTTCTGTACTAAGTGAAAATCATGAATGACGTCTCTTATTACTCTCCTATCAAATCTTTCATGCGGACGCTTTCGGTGTTTGCCTGGTGTTGACAGCGAACTGTTACAAGCATCAGCACCTTCTTTGCGAATTCTGGAAACACTTTTCATAGAAATTCCAGTGTATTCTGATGCACGCGGATTGGATTGAGATAATAAATGCTTTATTTGACCTTCAGTAGCTTCTTCGTCACATTTATTTATCGCATGTCTGATCACCTCCCTCACTTCGCTGTGCATAGTTTTCCCTTTCTTCCTAGACTGCGCCATAATATACCGTCCTGATACGCACGCAACCGACACTAACTCGTGACTGACTTCCAGAGAGCTGTATATTTTGGGATGGCTAGTAGCGAGGGTGACCCGTTACTCTGACAGCGGCCTTTAAACGCCGGAAGGGGGCAAGGGAGGGTTTGCGGCCCCGACCACCACCCCGCCACACAGACTTGCCTTCTCGTCAGCTCCCTACTGTACCTTCTGGCAGCACAAGACTATTTCATAAAGTGGCCCGAGGTCATACTGGTGCCAAACCAAGAGACTGGCACGGTTGCTGATGAACTTGTAGAGCAGGTTTTCTCCAGGTTTGGAGTGCCGCTTGAGCTTCATTCTGATCAAGGACGAAATTTTGAAGCAACTCTTTTCCAAGAGGTAAAGAGGATTTTAGGAATTTTAAAAAATCAGTACCTCAGCATTACACCCTCAGTCGGATGGGATGGTCGAGAGACTAAATCGTACCCTGAAAAGGTATTTGACGATCTTCGTAGAAGACAATCAGAAAGATTGGAACTCCGAGGTACCCTTATTTCTCCTGGTATATCGCTCGGCGGTCCACGAGTCTACAAGGTAACACCTTCAATTATGCTGCTTGGGCGAAAGCTCCGCCTCCATGGTGACTTGTTGCTCTGACGTCCAGTGGAAGAAGAAGCAGTCACCCTAGTATATGCCATTAAACTACCTCAAAAGTTAGTCAACATTCGGAGTTTGCATGGAGGCACCATAAAAATAACAGTGACAAAATGAAAACATGATATGACCGAAGAATGCCTGAAGAAACTTTTCAAGAAGGACAGCTGGTGTGGTTGTACAACCCTCAGCGGCGGAAGGGATATTGCCCGAAGATACAGAAATGTTAGGATGGCCCGTACAGAATCCTGAAACAGATAAATAATATGGTTCTGATGTTGGAGAGTCTGTTCGGGACGAACAGACTTGAGGAGGGGGCAGTGTTTCGCGCTTGAGCTCACATCGGTCGCGAGCTCCCATTATGCGCTGTCCAACTCTGTGGAGGATGTCTCGACCATCCCCTCAGCCCAGGTGGACCCGCTCGCTGCTTTGCCACCCCCCCCCCCCNACTGACAGCAGTGACATAGCTGGTGTCACAGAACCTCCTCCTCCTCCTCCCCCTTGCTGGATAAGCCGCCAATTGTACAGGACGTGGAAGAATATTCTGGGAATTAGGACCCTCGGCGCAATGTGGCATTTAGAAGAATTTCTGGGCGATGGCCTACGCCCTATAAATATTGCAGCAGTCCAAAGGCCGGCAGTCTTTTTTATGGAAGAAAATTAGCTGAGTGCTGTAATTGAGCGACGGACGACGACGAGAGATTGCGAGGACAGGGCGGACGAGGTGTTTGTGGCGTGAATGGTCGAGAGGGCGTGGAACCCGATGTGTGAATGCTACTGTGCGCAAGGGCACTCGGAGAACTCTAGAACTTTGCGGACTATTGGTACCTGGACTAAACTGAGGTGGACTGAATAACATGTGATACGGAATTTATTGTAAATATTGGAACTGTCGAATATGGACATATAATTTGTAAGATAATTTAATAGGATTTGATACACTTTATATTGGGACTGATTTCTAGTTATTTAATAATGGTAATTTCTTTGAGGTAATTGTAAATTGTATAGGTTGAAGTCATTAATTGTAAACAGCAAGTGATATCAATGTATTGTGAGATGTTGAGTCGTAAGAATTTTGTTTTTATCCATTGTAAATAAAAATGAGGAAATTATAATTAACTAATTTATTTAATAAAGACCTCCTTCCCTTAACGAACTTTGTTTATCACACTGACATTGAGAGAAAATCGTAACAATATAGAGCGAAATCCACAATTATTATAAGTATATATTGTTTCACATTTTCATTTCAAACCAAAAAGCAAATAATATTGTGTCACACCACTCCATTCACAAGTCTTATTTAATAATTGCACAAAATATCTCCAATTTCCTCTACACTCGAACAAACTCTCAAGAGCTTAGTATTTGTCTCCACTGGAGAATTCTTGAAGAACACACGATAAACCGGTCGAATGTATGACAGAAGATTCATAATGTCCATCTTTTTGGTCATGTTGATCTTTTTTCTGGTTATTTACAATAGCTCTCGGTTGACGCATGACAGAGAGAGCAACTTTCGCCCACGGGTCTGCTTTTCACATATTAATTTCCCGGAAAGTTACGACTTCATTGAGGGTTCCTCTTATCTGTGAAATCAAGGGACAGCCTCTCACAACTCGCAACCACCAAATATTTAGCCAACTAAAATGAGTTCCGTCGGTGTCCTTTCTCTGGTTTGTGGTGGCATCTTCCAATTCCATTGTAGAAAAGAAGTTATCACTTACAATAAATTTAGGATGTTTTAGTAGGGGCATTATGGACTTTGGCACATTGGGACCTGGGACCGGAGCGTCGGAGCTGTTCGTGCTCTGTCATTCCGGTCGGCCGGCGGCCATTTTTTATCAATGGGATCTTGTTATTTACCTTTTATCTTGACCCCGGTGACCTTTGACATTGAAAACAAAAAAAAATTCCCAAAAAAAAAATTTCAAAAATAAAAATTAATTTTAAAAATGTATTTAAAATGTATTATTAAAAATTACCGTTTATTATTAAAATTATAAAAAAATTGTTATTACAANATTCAAAAATAAAAATTAATTTTAAAAATGTATTTAAAATGTATTATTAAAAATTACCGTTTATTATTAAAATTATAAAAAAATTGTTATTACAACACTATTTTAAAAAATTACAATTCCGAAGGCTCTCATTTCCCCAGCAACCGACCAACAGACGAGTAACCCTCGCCAATTGCTATTNAAAAAATTACAATTCCGAAGGCTCTCATTTCCCCAGCAACCGACCAACAGACGAGTAACCCTCGCCAATTGCTATTGGCTGTTTAGTATGCAGGCCTCCACCCCCACCACTCCCCATCCCAATATATTTAATTGCCCAATTACCCTACCCCCTCCAACCCCACGCCAATGCTCATTCCGTCGTATGCAGCCATCTCTGTGGGTTTTTCGTATGTTATTTGTTTATACATAGCTGGAAGTGGCCATCTTGGATTTTATATGTTTACATTTTCAACACCTAGGTGGCGTTAGTGTATTAATAACCGATTTCGTTACCAGGCGATCTGCCAATTTAGCCACCAGGTAGCAGCCATATGTGTTTATGTTTTTAAAGTATAAGTGGTGCTGTCGGCGTCCTCCATATTGGATTCTATTTTCGACACACAGATGGCATTAATTTCTCGATTTCACTGCCAAGCAAGTTGCCGGTACCCGCTCATTCTGTCGATTCAGTAGCAAAGTGAGCTGTCGGCACTCACATTTGTTTCATAGACACGAAAACATCTAATTCTTCATCCTATTTAAAAATTGTTTTTCCAATCAGCGGTATACCTACAAGCATAATTTATTAGATCAATATTTTTTTGTAATAAAAACTTTAATTAAGACCGACCAAAAAACTTTTTTCGTTTTAATGCTAATTAAATTACTAATGAAATTGAGTATTTATTCTGCTAACCCCCACCACACCACTTTAGTGTAAACAATTATTCACCCTCGCTTAATCCTGTCGTGTGAGGGTTTAGGAATTTTAGAGCGACACTGGCCCACAACCCCCCCCCCCCCCCC